>JAOTRA010000029.1:8554832-8574230 GCA_026260255.1 Pseudolaguvia tuberculata
ATACTCAGTGCTTTTAGATTAAAAAGAAATTACCTTTCCATCTTGTTTATTAATTCAGAACAATGTTATCATGTGTTATATAAATAATAGTAGCTTTAGTAGCTTTCCAGATCCCAAAATCAGCTGTTAGGTTGAGAATCAGAATTAACCAACGATTAGAGAATTTCTATTTGGAGAACTATGATAGTTAAAATGCTAATACGTTTCTGTGTTATTTATTCAAGCTATTTACCAATTTGCTTAGGAAAATTAAAGTACAGCTGTCATGCGAGAGAAATGTACTGATTTGCCAAGTCCGCATTGCAAATGCTCAGTCAATGTCTTTGAATATGTTATATCCAGAAGAGGGTGTGGAATTTTTAAAATGCTACAGCAATATTCTTAGATAGTAAACAATGGAATGAAAAACTACACTGTTTCTCTTTTATTGCATACTTCAACACTGATCACTTTAAAATGGATATATCACACATTGAGTTTATTAAGCATATTTACTCACTTACTTTGTGAAATAAATTCCTGCCAAAGGTTCAGTATTGGATCGGTCTTGTCCTTATAAGTGTGGAAAACAAAGCCATATTTTAAAAGCACTCTGATGTTGAGAATTTTACAGGTTGTTATGATATGATATGACAATGCACTAATTTAGTACTGTACTTTAAGACAGTATATTGTTTAAAATTTGTATTTATTGTAGGTTGCTTATTTGCAATTGATTTCTGTTTATTTGGAAAATGTGTTAATCATATGTCAGGATTGCAATTTATAAATATTCATATGCCTATTAAAGAGGAAGTTTACACCCAAAGTAACACACCTGCTTTGACATAAGTATGCGTCAAGATGAAAGTCGAGACTTAAAACATGTTGAATATGTCTTTTTACCAGTACTTGTTTGACACTTCTATGTATTTTAAAGGCATGCGTCAACATCATGAATTTTGCTGTGAGGCTCAACATGTTGTCAGATTCACTACAGAGTTTCTGATGCAATGGCAGTGTGAGGAGATGCAATGATGCTTTGTTGAAGCGTTTAGAAAGTCAATCATTGTCCATAAATTATGCAAATCTCTGGATACCAATATTAAAATATCCATTCTTTTCATTTCTAATAAACTCCATGAAAGAGAATTAGCAGTATTGTATTTTTTTTCTAATTAGATCTATGACATTTCCCATCATCACACTGGAGTGATGTTAGTAAATAAAGGTTTATTTATAGGGAAAGAGTTTAAACTGTAAAGATTGAAAGATTTACTAAAAGCAAAGCCAACCCATTTCTATAAATTCATAATGAGACAAACAAACAATCAAAATAAATATTGTCTGATAATATTAATATTACTAGTAGTATTTGTCAACAATATCTTAAAGATGATTTAGTATACAACTCATGCATTTATGTAAATGTAATGTACTAAGTATTAAAGTTATTTAAGTACTTAATATGAAATTTTAAGTTAATATTTTGTGACAAGGCAGTGCGGTGGTGTAGTGCTTAGCATGGTTGCCACACAACAAGAAGTTCCCAGATTTGATTCACGGAGTTTGCATGTTCTCCCCACGCTTGTGTTGGCTTCCTCTGGGTACTCACAGTCCAAAAATATGCAGATTTGGTTGATTGGTGATTCTAAATTGTCCATAGGAGTGAATGTGTGTGTGAAAGACTGTTTGGCTATGTGTTGCCCTGAGATAGACTGGGGACCCGTCCAGCGTGTACCCCTGACTCTCGACCCAAAGTGTGCGGCGCGATAGGTTGCAGCAGCCCCCTGTGACCCTGAATTAGGGAATAAGCAGGTAAGAAGATGATTGAATGAATGGATTAATGAATGAATTTCATGACAATACTACAGTAACAGGAATGATAATAATAATAGCGCGGTGCAGTAGCGTAGTGGATAGCACAGTTGCCTCAAAACAAGAAGGTTGTGGGTTTGATTCCCAAGCCAGGGGTCTTTCTGTGCAGACCCCTGTGACGCTGAAGTATGGAATAAGTGGGTTAGAAGTCGAATGAATGAATGTTCACATTAATGAATGTGTGGTTTATTGTGTATATTAAATGTATATTTTCATTAAAAACAAATGAAACACATGCAAATTTTTATCATTTCTGAGCCGAGAAATGAGAGAAAGTGATAGTACAGTGGGTAAGATGTTAAACTAAACTGGTTGATTGTGGATTCGATTTACAGCACCAAGTTACCACTGTTGTGTTTCTGAGCAAAATTCTTAATCCCCAATTGTTCAGTTGTATAGATGAGTTAAAAATATAAGTTGGATAAAGGAATCAGGTAAATGCCCGAAATGCAAATGTGAATTAATGTATTTTATTCTATTTTCTGACAATACGTGAAAATCCTTAAACCAAATATGTATTTGATTCTTATTTTAAACAATGATTGATAGCAGACCGGCATCACAGACCCAAGAAAAACAAACACACATGCACCAAAAGCAGCTTGTAAAGGGAAACAAGAGAACTGCACAATGTAGAAAGGAACAAAGTCATAGCTGGAAAGCTGTGATGGGAAGCCATGCATGATTCACTTCTTTCTGCATCCAATGGATTCACTAGAGAAAAGCTCTTCAATCTACCACTAAAACAAGAAATGCCTAGTGCACCGACTTACTCCCATTCCTTTCACACTGCCTATAAACCCTACCTCACCTCTTCTGCATGTTTATCTATCACTTAAATTTTTGCAAGTAAAATATACCCCAGGCGTCAAACCTCATTGCACTGTATGTGTAGGATGTAGTTGTCACTGTATGACCCCGCGGGAAGCTACATTAAGAGTATTTACATGCTTATTTATGTGTGCCGGGTGAATTATGCGTAAATCTCTAAAAATAAGTCGATTAGTTCAGAAAGTTATTTTAGTATAAATATATAAAATATTTGTCATGTATCATAAATATGGTGGCGTGGTGGAGTAGTGGATAGCACAAACCCCTCACAACAAGAAAGTCCCGGGTTCAATTCCCGTGAATCTTTCTGTGGGGGAGTTTGCACTTCTCAGCACTTCCGTGGGTTTCCCCTGGGTACTCCGGTTTCCTCCCACACTCCAAAAACATGCAGATTAGGTTGGTTGGTGATTGTAAATCGTCCATAGGAGTGAATGTGTGTGTGAATGGTTGTTTGTCTATGTGTTGCCCTGGGATGGACTGGCGACCCGTCCAGGGTGTAACCCTGCCTCTCGCCCTATGTGAGCTGGGATAGGCGCCAGTAACTGACCCATAATTAGGGAATAAGCAGGTAAAAAGGTGTATGAATGAATGAATGAATAAATGAATGAACTTGTATTAAGAATTTTTTAGCTTATTGTAAAGTTACAGGGAGGACCGTATCTATTTTACGTACTTTATTAGCTTTTACAAACAAAAACCAAAACATAAAACATATATGAAGAAGCAACGACTAACACAATATAACACATTGGCTGTAGGCAAAGAAGAATCCATGTTGCAGTAGAACTCACGGGTTTTATTAGGGTAAAGTAGAGAGAGACAAACAATCCAAATTGGGTAATCCAAAGAGTGGTCAAGCCAACAGGCAAGGTCGGTAATCTTAAAGTCAATATCATAAGTTCAAACAAACACTTAGCAAGGCCTAGGGCAACAATACTTCACGTTAACCTAATGGAGGCCACCTGCTTATATAGTCATGCCACACCCAAAATGGCCACCATCAGGATTGCACACTAAAATTCAGGCAAGGGCGCCCTCTGCAGGCGGTCCTCCAAAGGCACAGATCTTACACACAAAGACAAATCACTCAGTGTAAAGATGAATGCGAGAATCAGAATACAAACTTATGCAGTATGTTAGTATGCTACATAAACAGAAATATCCAGGTTCAGGTTCAAGATCAAGATCATGTCCAAGTACAAGTTTACATAAAAACATACAGGAATGCATATAATAATGTTTTTTCAATCATTTTACCTTTAAGGAGTAAAAGTAAGTTTGTTTTGCTAAAAGTGGCAAGTGAATTATTAGAGAAATAATCTTTAATGTTAGAATTTTGAAGTTAATGTTATGTGATATTTTTTGTGTAAAAATATTTGGGAGTGTTGAAAGCCAAAGCGTTTTGCTACCTGAGGAATAACGTAATTATTTCTTAAAGTTGGGCTTCTTTATCAGTATTAGTAATATAATTTTATTTATCATAAAGATGGATCATATTACTCCTGGAAGTAATTATGTGTTTTTCCATTAGTTTTGGCATTGTTAAACAATACATATACAGCATTTGGCAGACGCCCTTATCGAGAGCGACTTACATTTATCTCTTTCATACAATTGGGAGTGAAGGTCCTTGTTCAGGTCTTTAAGCTGGTAGTCCAACACCTTAACCACTGCGCTAAACAGTCCAAAAATCATACTGAAGCTTCGCAGCTGCAATATCTTTAAACTTTCTAAAACTGTCAGATGCAGTATTAAACTTTTAGGTGTTAAAAAAGCTTTTTGCTGTTTTATGTGTTTAGTTATTTTGCATAACTGCATGTTTTTATTGGGTGGAAGTATGACATAATTCTTTTCCCCAAAATTTTTACGGGCAGTTTATGAAAAATTCAAGGCCAGAGAAAACATACATAATTAGTTTGGACATAAAAGTGTTACTTTTAGCGTTCATAATTATAATCACAATGGTTTGTTAATTTAAAAAAGAAAAACAGTTAATTAGTGCACAATAAAGCTAATAAGATATTAAAAGAAAAGAAACAGCACCTCATTTATTAGATCCTTGATATACCAGACATTTCATGAGCTATATCATATTTACTTAGAAATTTCCAACATAAATGATACTTTTGATCCTGTTCTTTCAATTATTTATGTAACACTGATAATGATTCTACAAAGCTCTTTAATATGATAATATGGATATCCTAAAATGTGTTAACTATGTTTATATTTTATTCTATTTTAACTCTGTTATAAGAAATAAAAGCAATGTCTTTGTATAAATGTCGTTTTCATTTATAAGTTGCAGTAAACTGTGTAGTATATGATGCTCACATCAGTCATATTGCCAGAAGTGGCACAACGAACTAAAATAGATTCTATGTTCATTTTTTAACCAAAACCACTAAATGAATTCCTCCGATGGGAAGACCAATCTTAGAAGGCAATATACCGTCCTAGTTTTGTATGTGTAAAAGAAGTAAATGGAGGATTATTAGTTATTTTTTGTCAACTTTGAGGATGCCGAGACTTTTCAAGCTTTGGCAGCAGTGGCTTTGTTTAGGGAAATAACAGGCTGCATATACCTGTTCAAAGACAGTTCTGATGTAAAGACAAGAATAGTTGGCAAGTGAAGGTTCTGGTTTTGCAGCGAACAAAATATAACCTCCAAACTGTCAAAGAATCAGTTACTGCTCTTAATTCAACCTACTAAATATCCAAACAATCAGACAACTACAGTGCAAAACTTTGAATGTCTGTCACATATAAGACAGATTTAATTTATTTATTTTTCTTCTATTTCCACTTATTCCAGGGTCACAGGGGACTGTTGGAGCGTTTTCCTGTTCTCTGAATGCAGAAAAGCAGGTGGGGTACACCCTGACCAGGTCACCAGTCAATCACAATTGCCCACACATGGGCTATTTAGCATCTCCATTCAACATAACATACATATTTTTAAACTGTGGGAAGAAACCAGAGCACCCACCAACCCACAAAAGCATGGAGTGAATATACAAACTCCCCACAAAAAGGCCAAGGGCTTTATCGCTTGCCCTTGCAAAGCCTCCATGCTTCCCTAGGAGTATTTTATTTTAATTAATAAAATACATGTTTATCTTATCCAGAAGTTGCGTTAATGTTCTTGTGGATGATAAGTAGCCAATGAACAGCATGTTTCTTTCTCAGACAACACACACAGGCAAGAATGCAAAACATGTGTAAGAAGTGTGGAGACAACTGAGTGTGATGAGCACTGAAGCAAAAAAGGAGGGAAAAAAACCCCAGCATGGGAATCTTGTCAGACAAATCAAAGTCTTGACAAGTTGAAGGGAATAATTTGAATACAGGAAACACAAACAGGGTGTTGTGGGGTGCGGGGGGGACGGAGGGGGGGGGACACTGAAGTATCAGAGCTTACTGTGTTCCATTAGGTTATTGAACTCCTGCCCAGGAAGAAGTAATGAATGCTTGCAGATAAAGCCTCATTAGCAGTTTGAGCTTTTCTTACATCTCAATTTGTATGAAATCCATCAAAACCTCTGTAATGTGCCAAAAGTCATGCGAATTTGGTGTAAGGTTGATATTTCAAACAGGATTACCTGTTGTGCAGAAAACAGGCTAGAGTGAGATCCTGTTTATTTCAAAAAAGATTTTTAGGTACATCAGTGTTTACCGTTTTTCTTTTACTTTACCTCGTCAAGCCTGTTTGCTGCAGTGACAGAAACGAAGTTGGAAGTCATATGTAAGATTTCAGCTTGCTACATTGAGTTTTCATTAATAACAATGTATATACTATATTGGCAAAGATTTGTGGTTGGGACCTGACCAACTTTTTGACCATCAGATTCATGTGTTTTTAGACATTGTCAACACATCAAATCCTGCTGTTATTAGACACCACTATAACCTATTATGGTGTTTTTATTGTATATATCTTAACTGCATTATACATTTCTCAATAAATTTGAGATTAGACAAAAGAAAAAGTTTTGAAACCAAGATTGACCTCTAAACAAAACCAGAAAAACTTCATAATGCATCTAGACAGTGACCCAAAACACACAGGCAGCACAACAAAGGACTTCAACAGGGGAAAAAATTCAGACTGACAAGACACTCACAAGACCATACTCCAACTGAGCATACATTTCACATCTTGAAGAGAAGAATGAAAAGACTGGAAAAAGAAAACAAACAGCAACGTAAAGAAGCCTGTGGCAAAAGTAAAAAAACATTGCTGTGATATCACTTTGAGTAAACAAGAAAAATGCAAACATATATTAAGTGATAAGTTTCCATTCACACGTTTATTAATTTAAATAAATGTGGGAAAAGTTTATTAGGTTATATATATTCTGAACTGCATTTATATAACACCTCTCCACTCTCCTGTCCTTCATATGTGATGTGAATATTTCAGAAACACCAAGGGTGAAGGTAAACAGCGTGTTTTAAAATTACTTTGATAAAATGTAGTCATACACTGATCCAAAATCTAGCATCACCATCCATTCTATAATTTCTAGCCTGTTTACAGTAAGCAAGGTCACAGGGAAACTGGAGGAAAACTTGGGGTCCAAGGTTCCAAGGGCATAATCATGTATGCTAAAGTACTTTTGTATGAGACTATTAATAACAATGATTCTAATAAGCTGGAGAGGAGCTATGATTATATGTGATGCACAGATTTGGAACTTTGTGTTTAATATAGAGATACTAATGCACCACCAATTAATATCTCTCAACCATTAAAATTACATTAAAATGGTTGCACATACAAACTTAAATCTGATTAGACAAAAAACGAAAATCCACATACACATACTGGGAATAAATGTATACAAATTTATGGAGCAAATATTAAAAATGTAGCTTGTAAATAATTCATACTATTCATTTAGTATTCATTCAGCTTCATTTGTCTGACTGGCAGTGGTGGGGCTTGAAACCTGTTCTTCTGATCAACAAATTAGTACCCTAACCATTGGAGATAGCACTGCCCTTAAAGAACACTTGTTCGGGATGTTTATGGTTTTATATTTCATTAATATTTTATTAATAAATTTCTTTTTTCATAATGACTTGGAATAAAAATATTTTATTTCATTTATACATTATGTAATTTTTTAATTTTTATTTAACCACAGGCTACCAAACTTGTCTTTAAAATAATTAACAGCAGACTAATAAGTGATCATACTATGGTTGATGTTGACCAAAAGAAAAAAACCTCAGCAATCATAGACATATGCATACGGGTGGGATTAGATTTTTCAGGAGACTGACACGTTTTCACTGTACGTATGTACTGTACAAATTTTTACAGAGGTGATGTAAGGGAAAAACACAAACATACTGACATGGAAGATTCGGACAGCAGTAAAATCTTAAAGTATGTCTGAGAAACATCTCCGGAAAAACTAGGCCTGACCAATTGGGCTTTACACACCACTTCACACACTACATGCAATTTTAAAATAGTCAGCCGACCATGTGTGTTTTTTGGGACAAGAGAAAAACAGGATACATGAAAACCTTCATAGATAATAGTAGGACATTTTGGAAAATGCTAACTGTAGTCTGACAGCCCTGCAAGTTTCAATCCCTCCCTCGTAATATAAACTCATTACTCTATTTAGTAACAGTAATAATTATATCCCATCATAATATTGGGGCCGAACATTGTGATTAGATAATGTTGATTTGAAACCATGTAAATACGTTAAGAGGTTTTTAACCAGGAGAACAAAAAATTGAACCAAATTACCTTTTAAGCACACAGCCACAGTGTGTGAATTTATAGAGTTTATTCGATTTTTTTCCTTTACAATAAGTGAAAAAGAAATTTATTACAATAAGCACTCTCAGCATAAGCATTTCAATTTGCATTCTAATCATTTTCTTGATGGCAAAGTTTTTCTCATCTCTGCTCCTTGTCACATAATCTTACATTATTTAAATTGTGCTGCTAAATTATGATGGCTAATATGAAATTCAATAACATTTTAGGGAGAAATGGACACAAATAAAAATCTAATCTTAAGCAATCATTCTAAAATTTTTATTGCTATTTGTGGATTAATATTTTTGACAAACACATAAAAGAGGGGTTTGTGAGGGTACATGTTTGGGACAATTTGTGTGAAATATATCACTGTTAATTAAATAATAAAGATGTAGCATCTGCATATTGATCCAAATGCAATGTTGATGACTTCCTGGTATATCAAGAAAAAAATTGGTTTTGACTTAAACACCACTGACCACATATTAAGTTCAATAACCTGCCAAGTGTAGTGTAGTCAAGAACCCAACCAAAACAAACATAACCTTAAATTTTGTTATGTTAAAAACCTGGATATGTTGCAATCAAGTTGTATATGAAAATGTAGGCACGTAAACCCCTCTAGCAAACAGATTTTTTAGGGGATTTTATTCTGATTATTACATTCATCTGGATGTCTGCAGAGTGTCAAGGGAGGCTAGTCAGTGAAGTTTACTACCTGGCAACAACCTCTCATGGGACTTCCCACACCTGCTGGGCTCCAGATGTGCTCCTACATGTTTTGTGTGTCTCTGTTCAGTCTAAAACTCCCACAGGTCCTCCCCATTACTGCATAGAGAGGGATAGAAGAGCTGCTGCCATGCATCGGGTCACATTCCACTGGAGACTGCACATTTCTGCTGTGATATCCTGAGGGATAGCAAAAGAAGTGCAAATATATGTGTGAACTGAGTAACCTGAAAAAGAGGTTATTTTCATTATAATTCAATGATAAATGCTCTGTTTTGGAGTAAGTTGTCACTAAGAGCCTGCAATCTTCCACTGTGGCTCAAACAAATTCATATTTGTCCATATGCTCTCTACATTTCCTCATGAATGCTATTTATACAAATGCCAATTTATATATGTCCTACATATGCACTTAAGGGTATCCTTGAAGCAAGAGTTTGATGAAGAGCTGGGCTGAAGGGTAGTGTGGCCAATGCATAGAAGCTATTCAGATAACTAAGAAAAGTAGCTCAGACAATGATCACCAAGAAGAGAGGAACACAAGGTCCAACACAATTGTTGTGCTGCTTGAAAATATAAACATAGCCCCAACCTAACCAAGGATATGCTTACTCTTAAGAATGCAGCAGGAGGTGGTGCAGGACTGATCAGAATGGGGCTACGATCAGTGTGATCAGAGTACATACCGTGAGTATGTACCATGGCTGGATGTATTTTCTATGAGCTCCCTCCTGGTCATGAGTGTTGAGTTGACATGGGTTTGCATAAGCCTGGTCTGCATTTGGACCCAATTCCAGATGACTCTTAAATAGATCATGGTCTGAGCTGGGGATAACATGCTCTTCATGGCATTGATTCTTAACCTCATGCAAGAGAATAGCATCTTGATGCCGAACCACTGGTTAAAGTGATCAAGCAGTGTGTGGAACCAACACAGGGTACACATGCTGAATGTCTGAGCTGAGAAAAAAAAAGAACGTATTGAAATGCTTTGTCACCAAATGTATCCTTGGGGTCTTCTGTGAGGATAGAAACATTCCCGTTCAGCATGAACGGTGTGGTCAAAGCCTTATGGGAGAACATGCACCCTGAACCACAGACAATAGGGAGTTGTAGCTAGGTATCTCTTTTATGACAAAGAAGAAAAACGGGCACTGAATAATGTGGTTCCAATCTTTTTTCTCCCCAGGGAGGTGTGTCAGTAAAGGCACAGCACTCTTGGCATCAACTGATGAGTGCAGAGCAAATGCATTGGACGTCTTTCACAATGATCACTGCTCCAACGAGAGGTGACTATACTCCACTCCCAATACACAAAGGGGCTTTAAAATAGCTAAGCATACAGATAAACTGTGCATCCATAAGCACTTTTACACAACTAAGTACCCAGAAGCATGTAGCAAACAGAACATAAATGAGCACAGGCATTTAGTACAATCCCTGTAACCCCGAATTAGGCAATAACCATGCCCTCACTGCCACATAGAGCTTCTCCATCTCGATCTCTAACCACATGAACCGATACTGCACTTGATAAATGGTGATAATGCTTTTGGTTTTTAATTGGAAGAATAGGTTCTAGCTACCATAAATATGCCCATCTTGGTCACATATGTATAAAAAATATTAAAGCTAATTATTTGTACTTTTTTATTGCTGACATTTATATCTGACAACCAATCAAAGCAGTAGCCACAACTCACCATGAGCTAGAGGAGAAGAACACTTTTTTGTACTATATTTTGCATAGTTATTACAATGTTAAAAGCAGCACAGAGGTGTAGTCCTAAACTACTGTATAGTAGATTTGTCTTTCTATTTTTACAAAAGAACAATAATAATCTTTTAATAATTTTTATCTTTGTTTCATTTTATGTATCATTAAACATAAAATGTATCATTTTATCTTTACTTTTATTTTGCTATTTATAACATAATATTTGGGCCGCGCTGTGGCGTAGTAGATAGCACAGTCACCTCACAACAAGAAGGTCCTGGGCTACTCCCACAGTCCAAAAACAGGTAGATTAGGTCGATTGGTGATTCTAAATTGTCCATAGGAGTGAATGTGTGTGTGTGAATAGTTGTTTGTCTCTGTGTTGCCCTGAGATGGACTGGCGACCCGTCCAGTGTGGTGCGCCAATGCCTCTCGCCCTATGTGTTCTGGGATAGGCGCAGAAGACCCCCATGACTCTGAATTTGGGAATAAGCGGGTAAGAAGATGAATGAACATAATATTTTAGCCATAGACAATAACAGTGTATTTTGTATATTGGTGTATTGTTGAAATAGTTGGGGTTAGAATAAAGAATACTAGTCAAGATGTTTGTAATAAAAAAAAATGTTTAAAAATGGAGATTTCATTCATTCATTCAACTTCTAACTCGCTTATTCCCTAATTCTGGGTCACGGGGGTCTGTTGGCGCTTATCCCAGCGCACATAGGATAAGAGGCAGGGGTACACCCTGGGCGGGTCGCCAGTCCATCTTAAGGAAACACAGACAAACAACTATTCACACAAACATTTACATCTATGGCCATTTTAAAATCACCAATCAACCTAATCTGCATGTTTTTGGACTGTGGGAGGAAACCGGAGTGCCTGGATGAAACCCACGCAAGCGCGTGGAAAACATGCAATTTCCCCACAGAAAGATCCCCGGCCTGGGAATCAAACCCGGGACCTTCTTGTTGTGAGGCGACCATTAAGCCACTGCACCATCTGCCTAGATTTTGTTGTTTCTGAAAAGTAAAATATTTATAAAGCATTAAAAAATGACAGGATTTGAAATAGATAATTTGGATATTTACTTATATTTGAAATCACAGGTAGTGTCATGCTGTGCAGAGAAGGGTTCAGGCAGATATCAATACAAGGTGAAAGAACTTCTGAGAATAATTAAGCATAAACGAGTCGGTGTATCTATAATGACATGTGGAACTGAAGAACTTCCTGACTTTCTCTATTGTATAGCTCAGACAAGATTGTCAGTGTTAGTAAGTGACCTTATGTTAGATCTCTGCAGCTTAAACTGACATGCTGCGGAAGCAAGTAAGACCTGTCATTTGCCACAGAAGTTGCCTGCAGCAACCCAGAGGCTCTGCTTGTGTAACACACACATCTTGGCCCAGAGGCCATTTTCTTTTTCCTCATATCATCTCGTTTTATCTATTGCATGATTTTAAGTCTAATGTTATCATGCACACTTGTTGCTTTTCTGTATTTTACACCCTTGTTCTTGCTGTTTTTATAAAGAATAAATCAATTAGATGAATCAGCTACAAATTAAACTTTAAAGCAATAATGTGTAGAACCCTAATGTGGATATTTCTCATGTAATACTAAGATATTCTTCTTATTCTTCTCGTTTTGGCTGCTCCTGTTAGGGTTTGCCACAGCAAGAACACTCTTCTCCAATCCTCTACCCTGTCCTCTAGATCTTCCCTCACCACATCCATAAACCTCCTTGGTCTTCCTCTTTTCCTCCTGCCCGGCACCCCCAATCCTCAGAATTCTTCTACCAGAATACATCATGTCTCTCCTCTGCACATGTCCAAACCATCTTGACATAGCCTCCTTCACCTAGTCTCCAAAACATCCTACATGCGACGTCCCTATAATAAACTAATTTCAAATCCTTGTCTCTCTCAATGAAAATCTGGACATCTTGAACTCTGCCACCTCCAGCTCCTCCTCCTGTCTTTTTGAAATTGTCACATATCTAAACCATATTTCAGGTCTCACTACAGTCCTATTCACTTTCCTTTTCACTCTTGCAGAGACTTGTCAATCACTCTTAACCCACTCCGCCATGCCTACACTCTTTTCTTCACTTCTCTAAAACACTCCATTACTTTGCACTGTTGACACAAGGTACTTAAACTCCTTCACTACCTCTTCTACCATCAACCTCAGCACACCACTGCCTTCCCTCTCACACATGTACCCTGTCTTACACTTACTGACTTTTCTGTCTTGCGTGTACTTCCACCTCTCTTCTTCTCAACCTTGTACCTACCCTCACTACAAATCAACCTGTCGATCACCACTGCAAGCATGAAAGGGCTCAGAGCCGGGCCTTGATGCGGTTGCACTTTCAACTTGAACCAGTCTGACATTCCTACCGCACAACTCACTGCTGTCACACTGTCCTCATACATGTCCTGCACCACACTTACATATTTCTCTGCTACACCTGACTACCTCATACAACACCACAACTCCTCTCTGAGGAACCCTACCATATGCTTTCTCCAGATCCACAAACACACAATGCAACTTCTCTATACTTCTCATCAACATCCTCAAAGCAAAGATTACATCTTTAGCACTCTTCCTTGGCACGAAACCATACTGTTGCTCACAGATGGGCACCTCTTCCCTCAGCCTAGCTTTCACTACTCTTTCCCATAATTTTATGAGTGACTCATCAACTTTAATCCCCTGTAGTTACTGCATGTCTCTCTTATTTTTAAAGAGTACCAGAATACTCCTTCTCCATTCCTCAGGTATACTCTCACCTTCCAAAATCTCCTAAACATCTCCACGATTCTACTGGAATGTCAACTGGTCCAAACGCCTTTCCACTCTTCATCCTTTTAATAACTGCTCTCACTTCCACCTTACTAATCCTATCCACTTCCTGCTCCACCATCTCCCCATCATCCACCCTTCTTTCTCTCATTTTCCTCATTATCAGATGCTTAAAATAATTTCTCCACCTTTTCAACACACTCTACTCTAATTTGCAGTACATCCTTCCCAGTTTTGTCTCTCTACCTTACCAACTGGTACAAATCCTTTTCTACCCCCTTAGTGTCCAACATCTCATACAGCTCCTCATTCACCTTTTCCGTAGCATTTGCCACTTCCTTCTCTACCACTCCATTGAACTCAATCCAGAATCTTTAATTTTCCTATATCTTATAACTTACTTGCGGAGCATAAGCACTGATGATATTTATCATTCCGCCCTCAACTTCCAGCCTCTTGTACATTACACTATCAGACTCTCTCTTCACATCCACCACACTCAATGTACTCTCTCTTTAGGATTACGCCTACAACATTTCTCTTTCAATCTACACCATGATAATACCATTTATACCGTTTAAATCCATCGCCAATGTTCCTGGCCTCCCTTTCCACCTGGTCTCCTGAACACGTAACATTCAACTTATTTCGCTCCATCATGTCAGATAACTCTCTCCCATTACCAACATTTAAAGTATCCACCCTAACCTCTACCCTAACCTCCACTCTCCTATACTTCTCTTTCCCCGCTGTCTCTGTAGACGTCTTCCCCCTCTCCTTCTCCTTCTTTGCCCAACAATAGCCCAATTTCCACTGGTAACCTGGCATTTTTGATTTGGTGCGTTTTATGCTGGATCCGGGCTTGCGACCAGCACTAACAAAGCATTAGCTTATACAACTCTAATTGGCTGGGTTTCTGTAATACTACTATACTGTGATTGTATAAACAAGTTCCTTTTCTGAACTTTTGTTTCTATTAAATAGTTTGAAAAAAAAAATTTTCTAACATGTCATTAGTCAACTTTTATATATAAAAATGCTGAAATGTTTAATATTATTAATAATTTGGTCAGAATTAAAAATCAGAATTACACAAATCGTATTAGAGTGTTAGTGTTGCTATTAAGCATGCAGGATTGCAGCATCTGGTCTCGCAACAGCTGGCTGTGTGATAACTTTCTCTCATAAAAATTAGACTGTTGAATTTTAACGAACAACAACAACACACACAATTATATTAAATATTGGTGCAAAACATATATAACTTGCTTCACTGATAAATAAACAAGATGCTGCAAAACTGATCTAAAGAATGAGGGACGGGGTTCGGGTAAACTGACACTTTTAGGAACTGATCTCTAATGGTGCCAGGATTCTGATATTGGCAGGCCAATGCAGTGCAGGGAGTCAGTGTGGTCACCTCTGCAAATGGATATGTTGACCTTTGCCCACATGTTTTCAAAGTATTTTCGAAAGAAAGGAGATACTACACCTGTTTTGATACATACCCTACCCCTTCTACGTCTGTAACCGAACTCATGCGTTATTTAAGGATGCGCCAATTTAGTAATGGTGTAGATTATTGGTTATGTTACCGGTTATGTTTTCATGTCTGGATGTTAACGTTTCTTAAAGAAATACTTTCTAGTCTTGCTCCTTGTTCCTAGTTCTATAATTTTCTTTTCATTTTATAGTCTACATGTTTAAGTTTTACTGCCTTAAATAAAGCGTGTTCTCGCATGTGTTAAGTTCTCGTGTCTAACAGTAACACTACTTTGAGACCTCTAGCAAGTATAACATTTGAAATTTACCATTTATTTTAATCACCATAACAATTGTTAACTTTTGATCTGAAACTAATTTAAAATGACCATCCTCCTTACAATTAATATTTAGTGAAGGCTTTTCTGGAGTGAACAGTGATGAAACTTTTTCTCAAAGCAAAACATTTACAATTTTTGGTATAATTGATTACTGCATTTGAACATATCTCTTTAATTAATTAAATTTTTTTTTTCGATTAGAGGTGTGTAAGGACTGGCACCTGTTACTTTTATAGGCAACTAATATACTGCAACTGTCCATTCAATGTGAACACTTACCAATGCATGTGATCCACTTCTGTATCGCTATTCTTGATGACATATCTGATGTCAAAGCATTTCAACACAGTGTCTCAGGCTTCAGGGAATCATGGCTACATACATAACCTAAAGATGTTTCCTGAAAGATTAACAAAAAGCTGATATCAGTTAAAAAAATTATCATGAAATAAGCGCTCAATTGGGTAACTGGATTGATTTGTGTGTCATTTCTGCTACTGCATTCAATACTTTATTTTGTAATTAATTAATTAATTAATTCATTCATTAATTCATTCATCTTATTTGCCATTTATTCCATTGCCATTAATTCGGGGTCTCAGGGTGCCCCAGGACACGTCACAAGTCCATCGCAGCGTGCCTCGGGACAGGTCACCAGTCCATCGCAGGGCAACACATAGACAAACAACTATTGCACAATTTGGAATCACCAATATACCTAATCTGCATGTTTTTAGACTGGTGGAGTACCCAGAGGAACCCACACGTGCCTGGGAGAACATGCAAACTCCGCACAGAAAGATTCCTGTCCCGGAAATCAAACCCGGGACCATCTTGTTGTGAGGCAACCGTGCTAACCACTACGGCACCAGGCCGCCCTCACTTTTCTCATTTCTAATTCTTATTCCCTAATTCGGGGTCATACACATAGGCAGGAGTACACCTAGGGAAGCAAACCCGGGACTTTCTTATTGGGAGGTGACCGTGCTAGCCTTTACAAGACAGCTCTACCCACTACTGCACAATCTTAATTCAAATAAAACACAGGCATGATAGTTGTTTGTGTTTGATAGTTCCATGTACCACTGTGGTCAGGTGATGTTCTAGATTGTGTTCTTGTTCAAATTTAGCTTAGTCAGTCAAGTTCCTGTTATATTTAAATCTTCTTAAGTTTGTGAGATCACTTTGTAAATACACAACTTTATTGTTCTGAACTACTCGCTATCAGTGTATTACAGTTTAGTTATTTGCTCACTTTTGCATTTTTTGATGCATATTTTTAGCTTCTTTTTGAAATTCGATTAGAAAATAAAATGTTTTGCATGGGGTTAAATGCAGGCATCAGTAAAATAAGATTAAGTGCAAAATCCCTATGGTATCTAGAGTTAATTTATATATGAACAAATACATATAAAGACACAATAATATTTCTTTATTGTGCTAGTCAGAGCCTTTTGCTTTTCTATTCTATAAAATATCACATGTTCCGTTTTATTAGCACTGATCCCTAAAACCATCTAGAGATAGATGTTAGATGATGAAACTACTGTAAATAAAAGCTGGCTATAGGCTAAGGGTTAACAAATAACCCCAATGTATTATAATATTCTAATTGCAAAGAGTTCTGCCAGGCAGTCTTATTAATTTTATTGATGTATCCTGAGTTCTGGGGCGTTAGTGCATGCCTTATTCATTCGGGACCTTAGGAACCCTTGAGCCTTTTTGTGTTTCATTAACTAATTCAACGACATGGGGATACCCATGGCCACAGTTAGTAATATAAATAGAATCAGTGCCAGTTTTAATGTTTAATCTTTTTTTTTATATTATGCATCCAGGGTACACAGTGTGTTTTCACTTTTTTAGTGGGTTTTTTTTTGCTATTTTTGTTGATCTTCCCAAATTGGCTTTTTTTCATGGACAGGTTTTAGTAGACACTGCTCTCCTCTTAAAATGTTTCTGAAATCAATGCTCAGCTCCAAAAGATTTACGTGTTTTTCACTATTATAATAGGTAATCCTACTTGGAAAGAATGATATACTTTTCATGGTCAATTCTACATTCATTCATTCATCTTCTTAACCGCTTACTCCCTAACTCTGGGTCACGGGGATCTGCTGGTGCCTATCCCAGCTCACATAGGGTGAGAGGCAGGGGTACACCCTGGACGGGTCGCCAGAGCCACACATAGACAAACAACCAAATTTTGACTCAATCAACCTAACTTGCATGGTGTATTGTACGGTTGGAGGAAACCAAAGTACCTGGTGGAGAACATGCAAACTCCACACAAAAAGATCACCGAGCCGGGAATCGAACACACACACACACACACACACACACCCTCTACGCCACCGCGCCGGCTACAAGCTACGTGTTTTTCACTATTATAATAAGTAATCCTACTTGGAAAGAATGATATACATTTCATGGTCAATTCTACATTCATTCATTCAATCATTTCATTCATTCATCTTCTTGCCTGCTTATTCCCAAATTCAGGTTCATGGGGGTCTGCTGTGCCTATCTCATACATACATAGGGTGAGACCCCATCCGCCAGTCCATCGCAGGGCAACACATAGACACACAACCATTCACACACACATTCACTCCTATGGACAATTTAGAATAACCAATCGACCTAATCCGCATGTTTTTGGACTGTGGGAGGAAACCGGAGTATCCGGAGGAAACGCACGCAAGCGCGGGGAGAACATGCAAACTCTGCACAGAAAGATTTCCGCCAAGGAATTAATGGTACAAAAATCTGTTTGCCCAATAATAAACCAATAAGTCCACTTGTAGGTATGGGGAAAATGTAAATTTTGTTATTATTAAAAACCTGTCACCAGCCAGTAAGATGGAGTTGGAACAGTTATGTGCTTAACATAGAAGAGAAGCAGGTAGTGCGAAGTGGTAGAGCAGAGGTTAAGGTGTTGGACTGTTAATTGGAAAATCTGGATTTGATTCCTGGGCTAATCGCCAATTGTATAAAAGAGATAATCGTATGCTGGTCTGGATAAGGTTGTCTGCCAGATGTTTTAAGTAATAGTTTGGGAAGGCTGGTACTCTGGAGCTTTGGATTTGGAAACGGCGATCCAGAGGAGTGAGTCTAGATGTTGCATAATTTAGACCAGACAGTAACTGAGTGTTGATTGTACGCTTTATAAAGGGAGAGTGCGGGTGAGTGAGGAACAGTGTCTGGAGTGGTCTGTAGTAGTAGTAAACTGGGGATTGAGTGAGTTGCATGGTGTAGTAATCTTATGTATGGAGGTATGGGAGCTTAATGTTACCATCATAACATTTGGAACAGTGGTGGCTCAATGGTTAAGGTGCCGAGTTGTTGATCGGTTGACCAGGAAGACCTAACTTCAAGTTCCACCACCGCCAAGGAAGAACTTGGTTCGAATCCGCCACTGTTGGGTACCTAACCCTTCATATATAAAAAAAATAAAAATAAAATAATAATTTCATAGTCAAGTATTTTAAGAAGCTGATGAATGAGGAGAATGAGAGAGAGAAGGTTGGATGATGTGGAGAAAGTGGATAGTATGGTTTCATGCCAAGGAATAGTACCACAGATGCCATCTTTGCTTTAAGGATGTTGTTGGAGAAGTATAGAGAAGGCCAGATGGAGTTGAATTGTGTGTTTGTGGATCTGGAGAAAGCGTACTACAGGGTGCTGAGAGAGGAGTTGTGGTATTGCATGAGGAAGTCAGGTGTAGCAGAGAAGTATGTGAGAGTGGTGCAGGACATTTATGAGGACAGTGTGACAGCAGTGAGGTGTGCGGTAGGAATGTCGGACTGGTTCAAAGTGAAGGTGGGATTGCATCA
>JAOTRA010000029.1:8583377-8613616 GCA_026260255.1 Pseudolaguvia tuberculata
TAACTCACCATCCCCCGACTGATTGCTCGAATCCCTAATCAGCAGGTGATGGTGGTTAGTGATGAGGTAGGGGTAGAACGTGACAGTATGTCGGTAACAAATATTTTTCTACATTATTAAATTACAAGCTATTCTTCATTAAAAAAACAGTTAAGTTCCAACTACCCAACCTTTTCAATAAAGATAGCAATTGATGTATTGTACACAAGTGAAATATACTTGCATTGTAAAATATCAAGTTTTATTTGAAGATTTACATATTACCAATAAGTAACAATGTAACATACAGTGAGATTTACAGCTCCCTAACAGATGGATGGTTGATAGTATTGTCGTCACATACGAGGCCTCAGACCTTCCTGTACAGGAGGGATTAGATCCCACTTGTGATGTAGATTCTGAAGACCCCACTGGCTGATATACACAACTTATTGGCAAAAGTTTTCGGTCACCTCACTAAATCAAATCCTCTCCAAACTGTTGCTACAAATCTGAAAGCCTACAGTAGTCTAGAATTCACCAAAGAGCTTCTTACCATACACAAGTGTATGATCCCACTAATACTGTTGGAGCTGAATGAAGTGATATCTTATATTTAAACTTCACATTGAAGTGGAAGGTTTTACTAGAAGAGTGAAGCTTCATCCAGTACTAAAAATGGGAGCCAATCTGTAAGCATATTTTAAAAATCGTATGTGTTTGTGATGCTTAAGTGACCAAAAACTTTTGGCAATATAGTCTGTGTCAGGAGGCGAGGTCGTCGATGCCTTCACCGGGCATGCAAATGTGCCCCTTCGATGAGCCTATGTCAGAGAGGCATGGTGGCTCCTAGTAACTGTGTGCTGGACAGGGAACAGCTCGGAAAGAGATAGAAAAAGACTTAACACCCTCGTTAAAACAGCTGGTTCTGTCCTGAGCTACACACTGGACACCATTGAGGAGGTGGCGTACAGAAGGATGCTAGTAAAACTGTCATCCATTATGGATAACCCTTCCCACCCCCTGCACCACACTAGAGTTTTTGAGCAGCTTATTCAGCACAAGATCTTTACACCCACAGAGCAAGAAGGAGTGCTACTGCTGATCATTCCTCCTCATAGCTATAAGACTTTACAACACATCACTGCAGAGACATACATATGTTTTGTATACTGTTGGTTGGCTGGTTCTTAAACCATGTGCAATATTTCAGATTATGTGCAATATATCCTTGTATTTATGTTGTTTTGACTTTGTTTATACTGTCTGTGTTGTTTATGTGTTGTTTTAGCTGATCTGATTGCTGCTGATTCAAATAAATTTCCCCATTGTGGGATAAATAGTCAATCTAATCTAACTTAATCTGGAGATACCCGAATGTCTTGAAATGGGGGCCACACTTTAGTGTATTATTTATTATAAATAAATTATTATTATATATTATTTATATTTATTTTGCATTATCACTTCCAAATCTTTGTTTCATTTCATACACAAGGGTGAATAAATTAAAAAGGCTATTTATATGGTATTTAATATTCATTTACCTATACATATTAATTAAGTAACAATATTACATTAAGTAACAAACATACTGACTTGGGTCTTTCGGGTCATTTTCATGTTCAGCTATTTTAGGTTCAGCAATTCATTCATTTATGTTCTTACCAGCTTATTGGTGGTGCCTATCCCTGCCACATAGGGCGAGAGGTGGAGGTACACAGACACACATTCACTCCTATGGACAAATTAGAATCACCAATCAACCTAATCTGCATGTTTTTGGACTGTGGGAGGAAACCGGAACACCTGCAAGTGCGAGAAAATCCCAGCCCGGGATTGTTGTGAGGCGACCGTGCTATCCACTAAGCGACTGTGCCGAAACCCGGTGTCAGCAATTAATTTTAAATATTATTTTAGTTATAAAACATCTGTTCTTATTTACATTCAATATTTCTATATATAACAGTTTCATTGTTAGTAAAGATTTCTACCATAAATTCAATATTTGCTTTATTTAATTTAAATCACATCTTTTCTTTGCTGGTACATTAAGAAATTCATTTGGCACATTTGGTTTTAAATGATTCTGTTTGAAGCATGAAAGTTCTCTTGCAGCAGTAATCTCAGTTGTGCTGCGTGAAACTACCTTTCCTCTGACTAAAACCTTCACTAGCCCTGTTTGTCATTGGTTTGGTCAAGCACTTTGTCTGACCCAAACTAAAGAAGGAAGTGTAATTGAGAAATCAGCAGGTTCCTTCAAGCTCCCTCAAATCCATTCTCTTACATACTGTGTTCAGAAACCTATCATCAGCTTAGTGGCTTAGTCGTATTTGTACTTGAAGATTGTATTTTTGCCGGCCCTGCCATCTTATTCTGGAAGATGCTGCACGGAAAAGGGGCTAACTTTTTGGTGTGACATGCATCTATTTAAGCTGTTACTAGGTGCTGGAGAAATCATTTAGGGAGCAGAACCTCAGAGCTTAAATCTTTCTCCCTACATGTATAAGGCAAAACATAATGACTCCCTCCCTGACAAGGTGTTGGCCCCCCTGATCCATCAAGGCATGACCTTCACTAGACAGCCTGAAGGTGTTCTTCTGTATCTGACTATGATGTTTGCAACAACACCTGTAAGTTACAAAATGCGGCCTTCAATTTCTACATGAATACTGACTAATGAAGATTACACCCAAAAGACAGGGGCTTTAATCTATATATCTAGTCATTAGAATGTGGCCCTTAAATCTAAAATCTTATCATTATCCATTCTTTCTGCACTTAACACATTAGATTTGTGAATGAAATGTTCATTGGTAGGCAGCGTGTTTGCGTAGTGGTTAGCACGATCGCCTCAAAAAAGAAGGTTCCAATTTGGATTCCCGAGCCGGGGATCTTTCTGTGCGGAATTTGCATGTTCTCCCGGCACTTGTGTGGGTTTCCTCCGGGTACTTCGGTTTCCTTTTACAGTCCAAAAACATGTAGATTAGGTCAATTGGTGACTCTAAAAATTGTCCATAGGAGTGTGTGAATGGTTGTTTGTCGGTGTGTTGCCTTGAGACGGACTGTTGACCCGTCCAGGGTGTACCCCCTCACCAACAGGTGCCATGAGAACTAAATGATCAATGATATTCACAGGGCGGCGCGGTGGCATAGTAGATAGCACGGTCGCCTCACAACAAGAAGGTCCCACATTCGGATCCTGGTGCGTAGATCTTTTTGTTCGGAGTTTGTATTTTCTCCCTGTGCTTACGTGTCTTTTCTCCGGGTACTCCAGTTTCCTCCCACAGTCCAAAGACATGCAGATTAGGTTGATTGGTTATTCAAAATTGTCCATAAGGGTGACTGTGTGTGTGGTTGTTTGTCTATGTGTTGCTCTGAGATGGACTGGCGACCTGTTCAGGGTGACGGATGAACGAATGAATGACATTCACTTCACTTATGTAGATTCCAGAAATATGAATGTTCATGTGTATTGCATAGACTGGAAATGTAGGTCTAATCTTTGGACAATATTGCGGTAAACCCAAATCACTGGAGAAGTGATGTAAGCATCTTGTAACTGACAGACATAGCTAAAAATTCAATACGTTTGATATTATTAGCATTATCTAATTTATAAAATGAAAAAAAATACATTTGAATTCAAGTAAATATAAATATGATGTATGTAGCAAATGCACATATACTCTGTATGTTCCTGCAAAAGATCAAACCTTACACATATGCTTGGCTATGTTTTATTATCTCCAATCTGCACACGTCAACTTCTGTGAATGCTTACACATGCACATCAGAAGTCCATCCACCCTGCTGGCCGTTACAGCCAAAGTAAGGGATTTTTCTTTAGGTCTGTTTGAGAAAATAAAGCTGCTGAAGTTGCTGAGTCTATAATTCTGCACTGCACTGATTGCCCTTAATCTTCTGATCTGCTAGATGGAATACAAAAGCTTGTTTTCTGAAATTGAAAACACATTTGCTTAAGGTATTCTAAGTCAGGAATTGAAATTGTGAGTTGCACCCAGGTGCCTGAAGACGACGAGTACAGCGGTTTAGAAGATAATACTATTGGACATTCTGCAACCATAGTAAATGAAATATATAATGTAATATCATGTATTGGAAAAGGAAGTCAGAGGTGTTTTAATATAAGCACTAAAACTTTTTATACAAGTAGGCCATGTCAGAGTTCAGAATTCTGGCAGAAATTGGTAAAACAAATAAACACACAGTTAATAATAGAATAAAAATCTAGAGACTCAAACTAGAGGATTCAACATCTAAATTAAAAGCTGTAATTCAGGTGGGTTCCCAAAGGAAACAATGAGCTGATTCAGTATGCTTTGAAAACCACCTTTTATAACCTTTAACATTATTAATGTGAGATATCTGACCAATCATAAAGCATTACATCATGAGCATGTCATTGATCAATAAATAATACTATACACTGAGGGAAAAGAAAATTGCCTCCCTTGAGCCCAATGATAAAAAATATCTAGTCTATAACTTCAATAGTAGGTATAACAGTTCTAACAATAAGGTTAGAATAATCAGCAAGATTTCTGTATCACAAGTGTCTATTATACATGTAACAAGCTGTCCATACAAGCAGTCAATCAATCAGATTCCAAACTCTCTACCATGGTATTGTCAAGGACAAGATTGTGCTTAAGTATTCTTGTGATGCTGGAGGCGTTCGAACAGCAGGCACCACCTAGAGGACCTGATGGTCCAACCCCTACACATGTCCTAGTGGCTTCAACAACGTGTACTCCTAGCCTAGCACCTGGTGATCATAAGTACAGCAGAAGGCGAACTACAAGCTGCTATTGCCAAACCAATAAAGGGCAGACCTCATGTCCACCCCTTTATGATTTTTTTACTTGTTCCAGCAGATTCACACAGTGGATTCAACTCAAATCATGAAAACTGGTCAAATCATACAAACAGAGCCCTTATGATTACAGATGCCAACACTTTTAAACCACTTGAATGAGATTGCAGGTTGGAGGGTGATCTTAAGGCCACCTACTGACAAACAACCACACACTCACTCCTATGGGCAATTTACTATAGATCACTCTTGCATCTATAAGTAAGATATGCCAATAACGATGACTGGATAAATATACTTGATGTAAAATAATGTAATAAAATTATGCACTTAAATATGATCATTTTTTAAGCCTTCCAAGCTTTTTTGAAATTTTCTTTGTAAATTTGTCCTCTAGTTGACCAGCTGCTAATTTTGTTGTTGCTAATTTGCAATTTTTACTATTCCCCCTAGAGGCTACAACTGCTCCTTAGACAACAATGTAAAGTTTCTCTGACTGGACATAGTATGTTAAAAACCTTTCAAGAAATTGTCTTTTGCATCACAATGTGATAAAGTAGTAAAGTTGTACAAACGCTTAGGTCTGCTTATGTCCAGAGATTCATTAACTTAGGTGGAAAAAAAAAGTTCTGGTTCTAAATATCAATTGTAAAGGTTTCCTACACCTAGGGTCAAAAGCAGGGTTAGCACAATAATAACAGGGTTAAGGACAGTGCAAAAAGCTTTATTATCTATTATATGGCACCCAGAGCTGCAAGGTTGATGTGAATAAATACAGTAAGATTCAGTTTGATTATTTGTCTCCTGCACAAAGTAAACAATTCCCAAACACAATTTGAAAAGTGTAATTCAAAGCATTATTAACAATGAGTTGTCATTTATTAATTGAATGCCTACCTGAGTGGTGTAATTTTTCATGAATTTTTGATAAGAAACACAGACAGATAAGAAATGCATCTTTTCTCCAGAAAATTAACCTTGAGGCATCTAGCTATTGGGGTTCAAAAGCATAATTTCAAAGCAGTAAATTATCTGCCAAGCATCACATCTTGCTCTGTGAAGGGTAGTGAATTATTTAGTGTAATCTGGAAATGCACAGTTGTTTATCATATTTTTAGGTGATACATCAGGAAGCAATTCCCTCCATGCTTTCCGGCATTTTACAAATGGGCCCATCCACAATCCAGCAGGATTTATAGCTTAGCAAAAAAAAGTGACACATGGAATGATGGAGGTCAGGAAAAGCAGGTATGATCACGGTTTTGGATATTTGTGCTCAAATTGAGCTTCTTAGACACATACCCACATTGTCGACAATATTGATTTCAAAATGTGTCAGTTATGAATCATTGTAGAAATAGAATTTTGATAGAATTCTTTCTGGAGCAGTTGTAGTAGAAATAGAGCTGAAGGAGTCACAAGAGCTGCCTCAGGGCTCATTAGTGAGAGCAGCTGCTCAATTAATGAACAGAAAACAGCATGTCAAGAAAATCAAAACTCAACATTAGAGATGGATGAAGACTTTGGATTTCATTTTAGCTTGTTCATAAAAATGAAGCATGAATAATTTATAGATAATTAGATATATTATATTCTAGTGTGGACCTGCAAAAGACTTTTCAGGATGGATTGACCTTTCCGGGATGTAACCCGCTTATTTCCGTGTTAGCTAATAAGCAGTTTAGAAGATGAACAAATTTCACACAGTATAGTTTTAGACAGTAGTCACGGTCTTGTAGTGGATAGCAGGGTCGCCTCAACAAGAAGGTCCCGGTTTCAATTCCTGGGCCATGGGTCTTTCTGTGTGGAGTTTGCATGTTCTCCCCTTGCTTGCATGAGTTTAATATGGGTACTCCGGTTTCCTCCCACAGTTCAAAAACATGTAGAATAGGTCGATTGGTGAGTCTAAATTGTCCATAGGAGAGAATGTGTGTGTGAATGATTGTTTGTCTATGTGTTGCCCTGTGATGAACTGGTGACCCGTATATGGTTTTACCCCACCTCTCGCCCTATGTTAGCTGGGCTTGGCACCAGCGTGACCTCGAATTAGGAAATAAGCTGATGATGAATGAATTAGTTTTAGACCATGCTCCCAAACTTTTGGCTAAATGTCTGATGCATATGGCTTGCAAAACTATAAATGTTTTAAAGATTTTAAATAGTCCCCCTTAATTGGTTGGATATATAGAACGTTCTAGGAGATGCATGTGACACTTTTTTTACTCTCTAACTGAAAACAAAGCCATCATGATAAGGAAGGACGCTTTAATATTCACTGTGGTAAAGAGCACTCAGGAAGAAAATTATAGAAATTTCCAAATGATGTAAAGCTTTTGGTAGAAATTCATTCTGTCCTCTTAATTAAGCATTCTTGTTGCTCATCTGTCTATTTTGTAAAGATGTCAACTTTCAGAAATTATACAGTGTGGTCTTTATATAAGAGGCATTGCTACAAATCAATAGCCATGATTATATTTACAGGGCTCATAATTGATGAAAACTCAATACTGCAATATATGAAACAATACAGATTCTCATTTAAATACATATTGTTATTTATTTTGTATATTTATTCTTTTGTTGCTTTTTATATAGCAAAGCAGTGTACCAACATAATACAATTATGGACTGTTCCCAATTTAATCTGTGTCTTTTTCTCTCAATCAGAAGATGTTCAAGTTATAAAAGGAACTTTGACTTTTTTTTCTATGTAAGTAAAGTGACGGCTCTTAGCGGGAGGACATGCTGGAGAGATATTAAATGCCGTTTGGTCAGGGAAAAAATCTTCCCCTTAAGTCCGCAGCCCTTTTCCAATTACTCCTCTTCACACACTAGAAATCTCGGCTGTCAATCAGGGTGGCTAGGTTCTGACAGTAATCCCCCTGTCCAGCTTTTCCTTGGCCCAATTTGATTAGCCAATTAAACTGTAGTTTCTTAGCTTTTAATTCCGTGACTACTTATTTCTATTTTGGTCAGAGCCCAGTTTTCATTCCATTTTTTTCTAAACAAGACTATTAATAGTGTTAACTGAAAGACAAACCCGAAAAGTCATACTGTATCAGTGTGGAGTTATTGCTTGAAACATTTTGGTCTTTTGAATCATGTCTTTTTGAACAGTGTCCATAGTTGTTACAATGAACATAAAATGAACGATTAAAAAGTGCATGCATAGTTTTCTTTCATTCATTCATTCATTTCCTAATTCGGGATGACAGGGTGTTTGCTGGAACCTATTCTAGCTCACACAGGATTCGAGGCAGGGATACAACCTGGAAATTCATATATACTGATGAAGGTAAAATATATTTTTCTTTGATTATTGATCATGTCCAAGGTGTACCCCTGCCTCTTGCCCTATGTGTGCTGGGATTGGCTCAAGCAAAAACCCAATGACCCCGAAATTGTAAGCAGGTAAGAAAATGAATGAATATATATACATTGAAAACCAATGATTTTTTTTCTATTAACTTATCCATAATCATGTTGTTTCTCTTACAAGTTTCTTACATTTTAAACATACATACAATAAAGCTTGCTTGGAATAAACAATATTGCTTTGTTTATTTACTTTAAGTTCAACTTACCAAACTAGCCCGCATCATCCATCTTTATTACACCAGAGACTGTATTTAATGCTGATGACGTGTTAAGGATGCATTAGCAAGGCATGTAGAAATAAATTGGCCCCTATAGACACAAACCTACCTTGTACTGTTATATATTAGTTTACTCATTTATTTGTGGTGCTATTGTTCTTGTATATTTAAAGGCCACTAAGGCCATTACTGTTATTATTATTGTTTGGCATAATCTATTATGCTTGTTTAGCATAAGCTATGCTTTTTACATGCTAAACAGATTTATTTCAGAATAAATAAGTTGTGGCTATTAGCGACAATATTACTTAAAATGAGCTAAGAAAAAATTTGGCGGACCTCCAGAGTCAAAGTCTCTGAAAGTCTTGAAAGTTCAGCAGTTGCAGTTTTACAGTATACAGAATCAGTACTTAATTTTGTATGCATTCACCATGTCTAACATTTTTTGTATTATACTGTGTAAGACTTCTTTTGTAGAGGTCTCAGTTTGTAGACGTCTTACCACTACAAAGTCTACCACTTAACTCTAATTAAACATCCCTGAACTAGCAAAAAAAAGGTCTTGCCTGGCATACTTGACACTCCCAGGCAGGTGTATTAAGGCAAGTTGGAAATCAGGAAACATATACGACAAAGGTGACCCCTGGTCTAACAAATGTCTATATGCTGTTATATTTATTTGCTGGAACCATAAACACTGATCAAGCATGGTATTGCCTTTGGGCACAAAGCCCCTGAGCTTCATGAAGATCATGGTTGATTTGGCTGCGGAAAGCCCTGAACTCAACCCCAGTGAACACCTTTGATATAAACTGATGCTGTCCATCTTAGCACCCCCTCGCATACCTTATAAAGCTAAGTAATAGTACAAATCATTTTCTGGATAAATGAGCACCTAAAACCAAACTCCATAATCTTGTCAGATGCTTTTGTAAAAGTAAAAAAATTAATTTGAAGAGGATGCTATGTTCAAGTAATTATCTCTGTAGTGCATAGAACTTAAATGAGCAGAAGGACAATGGTTTTGGCCATGCATGTCAGTTCCTTCTAAAACTAAAATCACTTGCTTAACATAAGGATCACAGGTTTTCTTTTCAATTAAAGTAGACTGTCCGGTGTCATAGTATTATTTTGCTAGTCATTTGGAGCGTTTATAACACAAATTCAGTTATCTGGGTTAATTCAGTCATCTTCTAATCCGCTTATTCCTTAACTCTGAGTCACAGTGCCACGCAGTCAATTTAGAATCGTTAATCAACCTAATGAACATGTTTTTAGACTGGATAAAACTGGAGTAACCCTACACAAGTGCAAACACGCAAACTCTTTGCCAAAAGACCCTCTGACAGGGAAACCAGGCCCATCTTGTCATGGGGCAACTGTGCTAACCAGTATGCCAATGCTCTGTGCTGACTTTTAACGCTGAGGTGATAGCACTGAAGTATGCAGGATTCATTATGCAGTAAAGCTGAGGTTTTTATTTAGTGAGAAGGGTGGAGATATATTTACAGTGGTGAACCACGAAAACAAAACACGCCGACACACAGACGAACATTATATACACGATACGATACACGAAATGGGTTATATACAAAACAGGAGTAATTACAAAGCTATATACAAAAACAAAACAGAACGCGACCATACCAAACTTTTCCAATATGACAAGAACTTAAAAAAATACTATCTACTCCGTACATTCAACAACCTACGACGCGCATTCCGGCGGGTCGCCTTAAATATTATGTCATTATTATGACTCTAAACATGGGGGCGGTGCGTCATCTACTGATGCTGATCAAGGGCGTAGCTTCGTCCGCCAGCTTACATCAGGGTACATTTCTGTAAAAGATAAATAATATATTTCATTCATCTTCTTACCCTCTTATTCCCTAATTGGGGGTCAGCTGGTGCCTACCCCAGCTCACAAAGGGTGAGTGGCATAGGTACACCCTGGACAGGTCACCAGTCCATTGCAGGGTAACACAGACAAAAAAACCATACACAGACACACATTCACTCCTATGGGCAATTTAGAATCACCAAATCGACAATGTACAAGTTTTTGGACTGTGGGAGGAAACTGGAGTACCCGGAACAAACCCATGCAAGCTCGGGGAGAACATGCAAACTCTGCACAGATAGATCCTCGGCCCAGGAATCGAACCCTGGACCTTCTTGTTGTGAGGCAACCATGCTAACAACTACACCACCGCGATGCCTTTAAATAATATCACATCATAATAAATCATTGCATGTTAATTACAATAGTCCAAACGAGAGCAACACATCACTGGCCTTCTACTGTTTATCTTGTTTAGTCATGCATGACAAGTGTCTGTGAAAATTCATCTACTGTATGCCGTGCTGCTTTAATAGGATACCATGCTCAAGCCAGTAGATGAAGGTTCTTTAAATTGTTATCCTTCAGGTTATATTCCATTGATTAGACAGTTGACTGTTTGCCGTAGAGGCTTACATTAAACCTAATACAAAAAGCATTAGTAAACATACAATAGGTTCCACTTTAAGTAGGAGTAAAAAACTCTTATTGGAAAAGCATTAACATTTCCTGCACATTTTATTTTCTACACAGACTCAAATAGGTTCAAATCGAGTTATTAAGGGGAACTGAAGGACAGGAGTGCATGTATGTACTGCGAACTTGCCATGTTTTCATTATGTTGACAAATGATCTGCTGTATATCGTATTGTCCAGTAATACAAAGCAAATCACCTGTATCATTAGATTACAGGACACATTCTGTCTGGAATATTAAAGTAGTATAAACATCTGTGTCCCAGAGAAATATCCACATGGCCACTAAAGATTGGTTTTGTCAAATGAGGCACAATGACGTTGAAGTTGCGCATAGAGCTTACAGCATGTTGTTGCTATATTTCCTTTGGGGAACGTATCACTGATCATTTTAAAATAAATTCACGTCTGACCTCTGTATCAAAGTATTATTTTATCACTGTATCAAAGAAGGCAAATGATTTATAACAGTCCTCAGGGTTCTGTGTTCTCTTATGTTGGTTTTCATGCTGGAAACATTGAAGCAGCTAATTTAATTATTCTAAGCAAGAACTTATTATTTTTTTTTCTCAAAAGAGACATCTTGTCGATTATAATACTCACAGATATGACACGTCCACAGCCCTTCCTGTAGGAAGAAAGGTCAATAGCCTAGCATAATTGAGTTTAGGTGACACAGCTCACAATTTGTTTTGATCAAGTACCAAATGTAATTTATTTCCATAAAATGTATTTCTAAATCCAGTCTTATATAGCATGCAGAAGTGGAGAATTATTGTTAGGTATATAGTGGTTTAATAGGAGGTCACGATAGTGACCTAAAGATCTCATTATATAAACGATTTCGTCATTAATATAAACCATTTAGGGGTATGTATCCACTTAATTTGATCCAATGCTGTTTGGGTTTGTACTGTATATTGACAACTGGCTGTCTGTAGCTATAATCCAGGTTTTCGTAGACTGCTAGCTTCATATAAAAAGAAATGAAAAAGAAAAAAAAAACAAATTGTAAAGCATGGATTTGGTCTTGATAAACCTGACCATTACGTCTCTATGTATTCTTTGAACATCCTATTTCAAATTCAGACTTATACCTTACTAAAATCAGTCGCTTAGTGTAACTGGTGTTAAACTACTAGTGTACACTTAGTGTAACACAGTCACGGTCACGATCTGCGTTGTGTACGATTGAGACAGACCACTGAAAATGTTGCTTATGGAGTTTATTGGCATGTAAATGCTGGATGGAGCAGAGAGACAAAAGTAAAGCGATAAGACTGAGACTTTCCGTAATTTTCCTTCCTAGACAGACTAAACACCAGTCAATCGATTAACCAAAATCATTTTAGCAGCACTTGGTGAAACACAATCAATCAATCTCACCCATCCTCGCTTAGAATATTTGTAATACTCTCAACAACATTTTTGAATATCAAATATTTAATAAAGGGCGGCGCAGTGGTGTAGTGGTTAACACAGTCGCCTCACAACAAGAAGGTCCCTTTCTTCTGAGTACTCTGGTTTCCTCCCACAGTCTAAAGACATGCAGATTAGGTCGATTGGTATTTCCATAGGAGAAATTGTCCATAGGAGAGAATTTGTGTGAAAGGTTGTTAGTCTACATGTTGCCCTCAGATGGACTGACGACCCATCCATGGTGTAGCCCCTGCCTCTCACCCTATGTGAGCTGGGATAGGTGCCAGCAGACCCCTGTGACCCTGACTTACGGAATAAGCGGGTAAGAAGATGAATGAATGAAATACTTAATAAAACTCATGTCAACTTTTTATAAAGTTATTTTGACGGAGTACCGCCAACTGCTCACCTCTCCTCAGTACGCTCAACACGGTATGAGGACGCAGCGCGTCACCACGTCAAATGAATATAAAACGCTACTTTTCTCAAATAGCACAAATAAATTAACTGAATTATAACTTTTTTTAAATATATAAATTAATACAAAATAAATAGAAATGAAAATAGAAATGAGGGATCATTAGTGAAATGCATTAATTCAAAACATGTATAAACAGTCTTATTAATATCCGTCACATTAACATGGGAGTGGGTCTTCTTTCAATAACTGTAAACCACATTCAAACATTTTACACATACCTGTTACAGCTACCTATATGGAAATAAATGTTTATATTATGCACGGCTGACATTATATGGCAATTGAAGCCTTGGAATTCAATAGCTGCAGTGGTAAAGCTGTTAATACTCTTAAAGCCAGACTTATATGCTGTCCCTTTAAAGTATTCAAATTAAACATGGCAAACAATATCACTTTTTGAGCTTGGTGTTAGCCGTTATCCACTGTGATACACAAAACGTTTGATAGCTTTAGTTAGCAAATGTATCTTTTGAGCTTTTTTGGTTATTTTTCTTGGTCTAAAAAGTTTTCAGTTGATCGTCAACGTCTACTTTAAGTTTACATTTACACTTATGACCTCACCCGGAGTGACAATTGGGGTCAAGGGTCTCGGTAAGGTGCCTAACACATGCAACTGGGTGGTGATGGAACTCTATTCCAGATAGCAATCCAATACATTAACCACTGCTTACAGACAAATGATGGGGGTATGACTGTGCATGTTGCTAGACCCAGAGACCATACTACCACTAACCATCCAAATTTTATTGGCTAATGGTTCCATCTAAGAAAATCATAGCACTATTTGTAGTGCTGCATCTGACATTTTAAAATGTAGTACACTAATGAAAATAATAGATTCTTTTACAGTTACAGTTTGGTGGACACTCTTATACAGAGCGACTTCCATTTGGTCTCTTTTTTACAACAGAGCAATTGTGGGTTAAGGAACTTGCTCAAGGTCCCACAGTGGTTGCTTGGTGGAGGTGGGAATCGAACCCTGATCTTTCTGGTACTAGTCCAACACCTTAGCCACTAGGCTACCACTTTCCCACTTTTACACAGCTCCCACAGGGCTGTGTATTCAACCACAATAGTTTTAGTGAGATTAGACACTAATATTGGAGGACACTGTCTAGGATGTCTTTGTTCCTGTTCCTGACAAACGTATTCGGTAAGGATGTCCAGATCCAATCGGAAATCGGGCCCAATCAAAAAAAAAAAAACCTAATCGGGACATCCATAGTTTAAATATTGATGTGCTTTTAATTTTGTCATTAAGACAATTTAGTTTTACAGAAAATTTTGATATGTTCATTTTTAAAACAAAGATAGTTTATAGAATTTTACTTGTAAACGTATAGTTCTTACAGCAATATAATGAATATGATAATTGCAAGTCTAAAACTTAACAATAAGCGAATGTCAAAAGGAATGAACATCAGACTACAGCTAATTCATAAAGAAGCATTTTTGTGTAATTTTAATGAAAACCTTAAAGGGGTGCGACATGGTTATTCACTGTGTGCGGTTACATAGCAACCTGCTCTTTCTCCAGGGATGTATAAACAAGATAGTAAAACACTGCACATAAACTACTGTATTTCTGTTTAAGAGAAATCAGACAGGGTTAGATGTGGTCTGAATTATTCTGAGCACAAGGCGGGAGGTATTTGGATAGGCAAGGTCATAACACATTATTTTCAGCACTATGGTGTGCTGACGATTTTTCTCTCAGTCTGCAAGTTTTTGCAATTTTTAACGTCGACCAGCACCTGCTAATGTACGGATGCATGTTTATGCATTAAAAAACAGCTTCTGCTTCAGCAGAAATGACAGCATGGTGTAGTCTGTCATGTAATTCATGGGGAAAAAATGCAATGTAACATTTTGGACACTATTTTCATTTCCAAGCTGTTATGTTAATTATAAAAAAAAAAAAACTGTATTAGGGCTTAACAAAATGTCCCAATGTTTACAGTATATACAGTGGTGTGAAAAAGTGTTGGCCTCCTCCTGATCTTTTTGCATGTTTGTCACACTTTAATGTTTCAGATCATCAAACAAATTTAAATATTAGTCAAAGATAACATGAGTAAGCACAAAACACAGTTTTTAAAGGAAGGTTTATATTTTTAAGGGGAAAAAAAATCCAAACCTACATAGCCCTGTGAGAAAGGGTTTGTCCCCTTAACCTAATAACTGGTTGGATAACTTGCAATGAGTCTGTTACAGCGGAGGAATTTTGGTCCACTCATCTTTGCAGAATTGTTATAATTCAGCCACATTAGTGGGTTTTCGAGCATGAACCTCCTTGCCCCAGCATCGAAAAAGGATTTAGGCCAGGACTTTGACTAGGTCACTCCAAAGTCTTCATTTTGTTTTTCTTCAGCCATTCTGAGGTGGACTTGCTGGTGAGTTTTGGATCATTGTCCTGCTGCAGAATCCAAGTTTGGTTCAGCTTGAGGTCACAAACAGATGGTTTTTTTGGTAGACAGCAGAATTCATGGTTCCATTTATCACAGCAAATCTTCCAGGTTCTGAAGCAGTAAAACATTTACGCCAGATGAAATACGACGCAACTTCCAAAATGTTCAACCTTTGTCATGTCAGTCCAGAAAGAATTTTCCCAAAAGTCTTGGGGATCATCAAGATGTTTTCTGGTAAAACAGATGAGCCTTTATGTTCTTTTTGCTCAGCAGCAGCTTCAGTCTTGGAACTCTGCAGTGCAAATCATTTTTGCCCAGTTTCTTTCTTATAGTGGAGTCATGAACATTTACCTTAACTGTGGCAAGTGAGGCCTGCAGTTCTTTGGATGTTGTTGTGGGGTCTTTTGTGCTTGGAAGAGTAGTCACTGTGCTCTTGGAGTAATTTGGTTCTCCACTGTTCCATGTTTTGGCCATTTGTGGATAATTGGTCTCACTGTAGTTCGCTGGAGTCCCAAAGCTTTAGAAATGGCTTTATAACCTTTTCCAGACTGATAGATCTGTACTGTCTTTCTCATTTGTTTTTGAAGTTCTTTGGATCTCGACATGATGTCTAGCTTTTAAGGATGTTTTGGTCTAATTCACTTTGTCAGGCAGGTCCTATTTAAGTGATTTCTTGATTGCAAACAGGTGTGGCAGTAATCAGGCCTGAGTGTGGCTAGAGAAATTGAACTCAGGTGTGATAAACCACAGTTGAGTTATGTCTTAACAGGGGGGCAAACATTTTCTCACACAGCGCCTGTAACGACACCGTAAACACAGAGAGGAGAGCAGGATCCATGATGCAGTGAAGGTTAATATTTAATTACGTGAGAGGTGCAGATATATACAGTGAGAACTCGTGGCGAACATAAACAAAACATGGGGATAAGACGAAGGCGCATAAACATGGAGACACACAAGACGCACACACGAGAGTATATATACATACAGAGATTCAAAGTTCCACAGTTCAACAAGTCCAAGCGATCCAAAAAACATAAGCAAACCGAGGCACGCCGTACATAGCCAATCACCCACACCTGCGCTTAACGACGCGTCACCTTAAAACTTGCGTCATCGCCCTGGTAACCTAGTTGCCAGGACGACGACGCTAAACATGTTCGTATTGTTTTGACAGCAGCAGCGGCGTGGGGAGCGGAGCCTCGTCTGTTGACGCCGTGCGAGGGGCGTAGCCCAGTTTTTGATTTTCCCTTAATAATAACAAAGTGTTTTGTGTTTCATAATGTTATATTTGACTAATATTTAAAATTGATTTGAAACATTAAAGTATGAAAAAAAGAGTAGAAATTAGGAAGGAGGCCAACACTTTTTCACACCACTGAATGCCATACATCATAATAGGCATATTTAAATTGCTGTGGCAATGTTCCTAAAGATGCTGGCTAAACACAATTTGTCAAATTCTTATTAAAATATGTCTTTTAGAAACTCTACCCCGAAGTATCTTATTTCTGACAGGTACCCATAATCTGAATCTCATGCTTCTGCAATTCTGCTTGTATTTTATATTATTAACAGCATTGTTTTAAAAAGAGGAGGCACATAATTTACTGTAGAGGTGTAAATATTTCTTGACAGAACCCAGCAGTTAAATTGTGTCACTAACAGTGGGCGTACATTTGTTAGTTGGATTGAATGGGTAGTGGTAACCTGGGAAATGCTAGCCTAGTAGTTAAAGTGTTGGACTAATATCAGAAAGACCAGGGTTCAAATCATGCAACCACTGTGGGCCCTTGAACAAGTCCCTTAACCCACATTTGCTCAGTTGTAAAAAAGAGACCAAATGTGTCTGTCAAAATGCCAAACTGTAACTGAATGAAGATGGTCGCACATGTCAAAAGCTTATACAACTTTTCATTTTTTCATGATCAGTGTTGCACAATCAATTATCTTCATGGAGAATAAAAAACATGTAAGCTGAACTACCAGGAGTTTTTTTTTAACTTTATATAAAGGAAAAAAATATTTATGCAGGCTGGTCAAAGGATTCTTCATACAGTAGATGAAGCAGAATTTATGCTAGCCTGCAGCGGTGAGTACCAACATGCCTGAGTAGCCTGTCATGTTTCATATTATTTCTGAGCTCAAGAGGATACTGTAACTTTCCTTGCAAATTAACGGGTTTGCCAGGGTATAGCTTCATTCCATGGTTTTATAATGTCAAACTTATAATTGGCTTACAACCAAAGTCATATTGAAATGAAAAATCACAACTTTCCAGTTTTATAATCCAATAGCATTAAGGTCATACTCATTTTATATGCCTCTTTTTAACCTTATTCCATAGTGACCTGTCATCAGAAAATTAAACTCCCTAGCCTGCTCGGTGTATTACTCACCGATCAGATGAATACATCTAAATTGAGTATGATATGAGAAACTACTCTTAATGATTGCTCAGTGATACGTTTTCATATGGTCATACTTTATAATAGACAGAGTTTGTTTAGTTCCAGTGGTGTTAAAAAATACAAGCCCTGTCTTTCTGAGGCTATACGCTCAAGAGCACTCTCAGGGGGGGAGCTGTAACCTCCTTTTTGCCCACAGATTTCCTTAATATTGCACATTTATAACTTTCTGGATGGATTATGTCAAGTTAAATCACTTTTATTTATATAGTGCTTTTTAACAATAAGGAGGGGCAACACAGTCACCATCGTCCCTGGCTTGCTCATCAGGGATCAGGGAAGTGGTAGCCTAGTGGTTAAGGTGTTGGACTAATATCAGGAAGACCGGGGTTCGATTCCCACCTCCACTAAGCAACCTCTGTGGGACCTTGAGCAAGGCCCTTAACCCACAATTGCTCAGTTGTAAAAAAGAGACCAAATGTAAGTCGCTCTGGATAAGAGCGTCTGCCAAATGCTGAACTGCAACTGTAACTGAACTGTAATTATCATTCATTCTGTAAAGTTGCTTTGAAGCAATAACTATTGTACAAAGTGCTATATAAATAAAACGGAATTGAATTGAAATGCTGAAAGGTTTATGCTGAAACCTTGCATTTTCCAACATGACAACACCAGACCACAGGAGAAGGTACTGAAATGTCCAGCCTGCAGTCCAGATCTTTCAGCCATAGAGGAAGATGCAACAAAGAAGACCTAAGACAGTTGAAGCCTATATTAGACATCAATGGGATAACATTCCTATACCTAAACTTGAGAATCTTGTGTCCCCAGACGTTTGCTGTTATAAAAAGAAGAGGGGGTTCCACACAGTGGTAATCATGGCCTTGTGTCAACTTTTTTTGAGATGTGCCATGAAATTTAAATTCAACTTGTTTTTTCCTTAAAATGATACATTTTCTCAGTTTAAACATTCGATATGTCATCTATGTTCTATTCTGAATAAAACGAGGAACTTTGTAGCTTCCACATCATTGCATTCTGTTTTTATTCACAATTTGTAGGGTTTGTAGTTACGTTATAAAAAAAAACCTAGTGTGTGAACATATATGATGTGGCTTTTCATAAACCAATGAAGAGGTACAATGTATAAAATAAATAAATGTAAATGTACAATGACGCATGTACATTTATATAGCTTATATTAAAAAAACTTGATATAGATGTACATATAATCGTGTTTTAGTTTCTGGTAAAACAAGCCTTGCATCAAATGTGTTGTCACACTGAAAATGTGTTGCTGGTTTATACTATACAACAATACTCATTTTATTTCATTTTTATAATCTATTAGCAGCCCCAGCATGCATTCACAGCTACCCTACTATATAATATAATATAATCATATCATTTAAAAAATATGTTTTTATACAATGTATAATATGTTTTCGATATTACGCTCAGGTCCTTCTTATCATTAGTCTCATATAGTTTATATAATTATTAATTAATCATTTAAGAATCTAGCAGATTTAGGATCCTGGAGAGGATTTGACTGGTTGTAAGCAACCAAAATATGAACTTATTAAGGTATGTCAAATCCTCCCCAGATTCCTAAAACCGCTACAGACTCTTAAAGGATTAATAATATTAATACCACTGAGAGACAAAGTAAATAGTATTGATCATCTCATTAAAATGGAACCTGTGAGTTGAGGCATAAATAAAACAATAATATTTTTTATGGATTTAAATTTAAAAACAAGTTTAAAGCAATGCTTAGTATCTGACAAATTATGTCTGTCAGATTATGTTGGATGGACAAAATACGGTCAAAGCCCTTTCATAGCACAATTGGCTGAGGCTGGATGCTACACCCTGGCCAAGCTACCAGCCCATCACAGGGCCACACATACAATATGGGCAATTTAGAATCATAAATTAAACTAACATACATTTTCGACTGTGGAAGGAAAACGGAGTACTGAGAGTAATTCCATAACAGAGCGAGAGAGAGTGAGAGGGATAGAGAGAGAGAGAGAGAGAGAGAGAGAGAGAGAGAGAGAGAGAGAGAGAGAGAGAGAGAGAAATTGTACACTAACATTGTTGCCCTGCCAGGGACTCAAACATTGCTAACCACTAAGCCACCATGTTGCCCTAATTAAATCATGATTTGTAAAATAAACCAGAAAATGTACACGAAGTAAAAAAAAGAGGTTTTTTTCTAAATAAATATGTACAACGGATGGTTGTTCATCTCAGGTCAACATCTCTTCCACACAGGTTATTAAAGCTGACTGGTGTCCCACAGAGCTCAGTAGTTGGTCCTCTAGTTCTACCTCTATTTCCTCACATGGTTCTCCTAACATTGTCAAGCTTGTCATGACACCTAACTTCTTTCTCTTCCATTCCTCCTTTAGATGCAATAGCTTCTGCTTGGATCTCAGCATGTCTACCAGACAAACCATGTGGATGGCAGGAAAATGGAACTGCTGATTTTTCCCCATGCCAGGATCTTGCAACATAGGCAATTCACTGATCTCCTTTTTGACCACTGCTCACAACCTTGAAGTAATCATGGACAATCAACTATACTTTTCTTCAGATGATGATGAGCTATACTTTTCAACTCCTCGACACCACAGTTGAAGAGAATTCAACTATTCTTGTCTACTCAGGCCACTCCTTTGCTTGTGTAGTATCTTGTAATTTCCAAACTATAATACTGCAACTCACAGTTATCATGTACAGATGATTTAGGATTTAGCTTGGTGAGGCGTTTTTTTTCAACACACTACCCCACTGCTGAACTCGGTTCTTATATCTGCATGCATCAGATTCACAACCCTGATGATTAACTACAAAATACTTTTTAAACCTTACATATGCTACTTCTCTTTTCTACTCATTTTTCTGGGTTGTTACACTTTGATTTGTCATCTAATGTACCAGTACTGACATTACATTTACAAGGCAAGGAGTCGATCAGTCTGTGGCACTGCAAAGATGTTAGGAGAGCCCATGTTGCTCTGATAGTGTCCTTTCTGCATTGTTGGGCATATCGCATGTTCCTCTTCACAATACTCTATAGATTTTCTATGAGGTTCCAGGGCGATGACGCATTATATAAGGCGACGCCCAGATATGTGCGCCGTGAGTCATTGACTTCGTGTCCGAACCGCTACACACAAGACCTGCTCACAGACTTTATGTACGCCAACCTCCGTCAGTTAAGTTCTGTGGTTCCCGCTGTGGACCTTTGTGTGTTGTCCATCGAAGTACAGTAGATGTGTGTATTTATTGTTTAACAGTTTTCCCCCATTTGTGTTCACTCGCATTTGTTTTCACTTTGAGTTTACCCATGTGTTTTAATAAAAACTGTACCTGCATTATGAATTCGACTCCCAGCAGTCTGTTACAGAATGACTCACCCAATAAGGATCCAGCGGTACACGCGTAGTGGGGCTACCTCTCGCCGTTTGCCCCCACGCTAGCCCCACTGTCTGCACGCCGGTTTGCCACACCCCCTCCGGCGTAAATGCCCGAGAAATTTAATGGCGAGCCTGCTAAGTGTGCGCCGTTCGTGGAAGAATGGCATTATTTTTTATGTTACCCGCACGCTTTTCCAACATCCTGCAAGAAGTGAGCGTTTGTTTGTTTATGTTTAGCCGGGAAAGCACTGGGACATAAATCCTCGACTTAATTGTGATGTTGATTTCCTCCTCTCTCAGCTATTGAATGTGTTTACCCCCGATAAAGAGGAGGAGGTCACTGGTTAAGGCGGCCCAGATACGCGGCAGCCTGGAGGACTCTACTCTCCGTGCGTTATTAAGGTTTACATCCCATCTGTCCAGAGTGAGGATATATTACAGTGGTCCCTTAGAGGTGGTGGAGGCTACGTGCCACGACGCAGCCTGGTGTAACACGTGCTGGATGCGCAGCTGGGGCCCCGTAAGCCAGCTGGATTATCCGATCCAGCGAAAGGTCACCCTCGGCTAGGGAAGGACAGACCGGACTCCGCGTCATGGTGTTTGCAGGCACCTGAAGTGGCGTTGTCACCAGAGCCCTCTGCGTTGTCACCAGAGCCCTCTGCGTTGTCACCAGAGCCATCTGCGTCGTCACCAGAGCCTCTGCATCGTCACCAGAGCCCTCTGCGTCTGCATCAGAGTTCTCTGCGTCTGCATCAGAGCCCTCTGCATCTGCATCAGAGCCCTCTGCCTCTGCACTAAAACATTTGTCTGTACTGTCTTTTGAACTTGAGTCCCCTTTGGCCGCTTCAGAGTTCCACTCAATACCTTCTGAGTCCCACTAGTTACCTTCTGAGTCCCACTCGTTACCCTCTGAGTCCCACTCGTTACCTTCTGAGTCCCACTCGTTACCTTCTGAGTCCCCCTCGGTCCCTCTTGAGTCTCCCTCTGTCCCTCTTGAGTCCTCCTCGGTCCCTTCAGCATCCCCCTCGGTCCCTTCAGCATCCCCCTCGGTCCCTTCAGCGTCCCCCTCGGTCCCTTTAGCATCCCCCTCGGTCCCTTCAGCGTCCCCCTCAGTCCCTTCAGCATCCCCCTCGGTCCCTTCAGCATCCCCCTTGGTCCTTCCAGAGTCCCCTGTTGAGTTCCCTACGGTCCCTTTGGCGTCCCCTACGTTCCCTCCTGAGTCCCTTATGGTCCCTTCGACGTCCCCTATGGTCCCTTTGTTGTCCCCTATGGTCCGTCCTGAGTCCCCTTTGGTCCCTTTCAAGTCTCCTATTGAGTTCCCTTTGGTTTCTCCATGGTTCCCATCCGGCTCCTCCCGAGTTCCCCACACACCCTTTCCTGTCCTCTGTGGCACCCGCCAAGATCCCTGTGGGCGAGACTGGGGAACCATGTTGCATCCTTGTGGAGGCCTGGAAGCCTCGCCCTGACCATGCCCCACTCAGGTTGTGGAATGTTCAGGGTCCTGGACCCTCGCAGTCTTTGGGTGCACCGTGGGCTGACAATGTGGGGTTTTCACTGGAGTGTTTGGGTTTAGGTTTTGTTTGAACGTCAGCCCGGGGAGTGTTTGTGTTCGTGTTTTATTTTTATGTGTTGGCCTACCACCTCTGGTGTGGCATGTTTTACTTTGTGTATGTTGTTTTGTGTGTCGGGAGGGGTTGTTTTGTTTGTGTTCGTTTGTTTATGCTGGTGGACGCCAAGAGGCGTCCTTTAAGGGGGGGTATGTAAGGAAGCTGACTAGGCCATGCCCACTCCCGTAACGTCGTCGTCCTGGAAACAAAATGGTTCCAGAGCGAGGACGCATAAAAATAAGGTGATGCGTCATTCACTTCATGTCGGGACCACTACCCGCTCGAGTTGTACACACGAGACCTGCTCACGGACTTTATCTACGTCAACCTCCCTCAGTTAAGTTCTGTAGTTTCCCGCTGTGGACCTTTTCGTGTTGTCCGTAGGAGTACAGTAGATGTGTGTATTTATTGTTTAACAGTTTTCCCCTGTTTGTGTTCACTCGAGTTTGTTTTCGCTTTGAGTTTACCCGTGTGTTTTAATAAAAACTGTACCTGCATTATGGATCCGACTCCCAGCAGTCCGTTACACATACTTCTGTGCATGATGGTTCTTGAAGCTTTTACTCCATCTGCAGTCCAATCTTTGTGAATATTCCCCACATTTTGAATGGGTTTTGTTTCACAATTCTCTCTAGGGTGCAATAATCCCTATTTCTTGTACACTTTTTTCTACCACATATTTTCCTTCTCTTCACCGCTCTTTTAATGTGCTTCAACACAGTTCTGGGCATAGATGTCCCCTTTTGTGACTTCCCCTCGTTGTGCAAGCCATTTAAAGGCATTTTGAGTTAATTAACTCATGAGAATGTGGCACCAGGTGTGTGTCTTCAATACTGAACCTTTTTACCATATTCAAATTTTCTGAGATACTGAATTTGGGTTTTTTATTAGTTGTCAGTTATAATCAACAAAATAAAAGAAGCAAACATTTAAAATCTGTCAGTCTGTGAGGAATCAATGTATATGTAACATTATACAATGTAACGTTATACAAGTTTCACTTTTTGAATGGAATTAGTGAAATGTAATAAAAAATAATAATTAATTAAGTCAAGGATATGTTAATAGAGAAAGGATGTACAAAGGACGTAAGTCATGACTGACCTTGTAGCTGTAGCTGTTATGGGAAAGCTATATACCAGCTGCTCTTATTGACATGCTGTTTAGTGCGTCTCCAACTGATATGGTGCTCTGCGTCAATTACACATGACCTTACGCCACATGAAAGGTTATGAACATCCAGCTTTGTTTAATACAACACACTTTACCTTGCAGTGTCTACAAAAAAGTATGATAAGTATATAAAATGCAATTTTGCTACACAAAAAAACATATATCGCCGATATTCCTCTCTTCCCACTTGAGATTTTATCAGCGGCTGATGCTCTTTCTGGAGATTTTTTGCTGCCAATCTTACTGCTTGTTAGCAAACGCCTTCCATGTAAACCCACTCTGCTTACAAAGTCATTAACTTCTATAAAGGTGATAGGGATGGAAATATGTCAACTTAAGGTTTTAGTAAAGTGGACCATTTCATGAGGGTATCTTCTTGTGGCTCTTTCGAGGAAAAAAAGCAGACAGCCTGATAAATTATTCAAAATGAAATAAGAGGTTTTGTCACACTACCTGGCAGTCAGAAGGAGAAAAGGAAGACAATTTTCAGCAAATGCAGTGCAAAAAAAATCAATTTAGCTCAAAATATGAATCATGACTAACTTTGGGTCAATTTTTGTCCAGCATATAGAATATTAGTATAGAAAGAAAAATCCATGTAGGTATATAACATATATTAATAAAATGATAATACGAGTAAGAAATGGAGCTTTTCACTGACTACCATCACAGTTCTTTATCTTTTTGATTAGCGTCATATTTATAGGATGTAGATATATAAAGTAAATGTCCCTTCAAACAGTCCTAAAAACCATAATAAAACAAAAAATAAGAGACAGTGAGACAGACAGAGTGAGAGAGAAAGAGAAAGAGAGAGAGAAAGAGAGAGAGAGAAAGAAAGAATACACTTCTACAGATAATTAATAGTAGTGTCCAATAAACTATTGAGCTAACTCCTTAGCTGTTGCCACTTGAAATGCACCTTTGTGATTTTTACACAATACACAATGGACTAATAATCCAGCACAGTCAAGCCGTCTAGTTACTAGCATGCCAATTCACTTCTGTACTTTTTGTCCTTTAGCTACTCCCGTTAGGGGTTGCCAAATTTGGCTTAGCAGGGTTTTATGCTGGATGCCCTTCCTAATGCAACCTTTCCATTTATCCGGGTTTGAGGCTGCCACGAAAGCTGTACCCTAATGGCTGGGATTTTATGGCCAATTTAGACTCACCAATCCGCCTAATGTAATTTTTTTGGAAACTGGAGTACCCAGGGGAAACCCACGCTGGCACAGGGGGAACATGCAAACTTTGAACAGAAAGACCCCCGACCCCGGAATCGAACCCAGGACTTTGTTGTTGTGAGGTGAACATGCTCACTATGCCACCGGGCCACCCAAATTCACTTCTGTATATTCACATCTGTATATTCACTTCTATCTAATGATCTTAAGCATTAGTGTGACGTGCAAAGATTGCATCACCTGCTGAATTGTTAAAATCGGTTTGGGAGAATGAAAGACAAAGTACATATTAAATGTTACTAAAAACAAGAAAATAGCTAGTTATGATCCTCACTGAATGTCTACCTCACCCAGAATGGTATAAAAGCTGACTGAGGAGTAATTAAAATGAGCATGTTGTTATGCAATTATTTCATTATCTTAAAACAACCAAGCCTGGTGACCTGTCCAGGTTGTGCCACTGTCCTTTCTCCCATATGCGCTGCGATGAGCTCCAGAGGAACTCAGAGAATGAATCACACATGCTAGGGGGTCCATGTCTATTTTTTTTTATAACATTGTGTGTAAAGCTGCACATGAGTTCACAGCTACTCAATTGTCAGTCGATTGTTTTTAATCAACTCCTTGGTAGAATTTAAATTATTCACAGTACTGATGGAATGGAATTGTATTATAACATATAATAGAATATTGATGTGTAAAATTTAAACTATGAGTATATGTTATAAAGGAATTTCTTATTGCACTTTTATTAAACCACAAACAAGCCACAGCAGTTTTCATTCCAAAAAAATTTGGGGGGGGTAAAAAAGGATAAAAAAATGAATGCACAATACTTTTAATTTAGCACTGACACATACTGTGTTATATAATATAACTAAGAAAATAAGAATAGTGAAATTAATTTTGGATCATTATTTTAAAAATAGTAAAAGACGTTTGTCTTATGTGACACAGCGAAATTGGATTTTAGACATTCCCTCCCAAGTATAATATTAGTGGGACCTATTAGTGAAATCAGTAAGATTTTTTTTTTTTTTTTTAAATAGCAGTTTTGTTATGAAAGTTTACAACAACAGAGAAAAAAACATTAAAGTCTGCTAATAAAATAAATAATTGCATGAGGTAGTGCAATTTCAAAAGCAGAACAAACATTTGCATTTGGGCTCTTAATCTTAACAACAATTTTAACATTTCTAAAAATGAGAGATTTTAGTCCAGACTGACAGTGAAATGCATCTAGTCATTTCTTAAGGTTCCGATTCTGGAATAATAACTCACAAATATCAACTGGCAACTAAATTGAATTGAATTGAATTCCATTTATTCCAGACAAATACCAAGGATAATTGCAGTGTCGTATTGCTACTTATTGCAATTTACAAATAAAAAGTGGAAAAATATGTCAAATATGTTTTGATGCACAAGCCACTAGAATAGATCATATTTGTTCAGTAGCCATCTTTAAATATACACTCTAAAAACATTTTCTGAATTCATTGAATGAACACTGCACTAAGTCCCAACTGACTATAATTTTATATTCTTAATTGTTTTTATTCATTTGGGCAGCACGGTGGCATAGAGTTTAGCACGGTTACCTCACAACAAGGAGGTCCCTGTTTCGTTTCTTAGTGCCGGTTCCAAACTGTATAAATGGGAGGATTGCGTTAGGAAGGTCATCCAGCGTAAAACCTCGCCAAGTCAAATGTGAGGATCACGGGACAAAAACAATTGTTTTTATTCATTTCAATGTTTTATTTGTTTTATAATTTCCATCTTTCTCTTATTCATTCATTCATTGATCTTTTTACCCGCTTATTCCCTAATTCAGCATCACAGGGTTCTGCTGGCGCCTTTCCCAGAGCACATATGGCAAGAGGCCGGGGCATACCCTGGACAGATTGCCAGTCCATCTCAGAGCAACACATAGACAAACAACCATCCACACAGATATTCACTCCTATGGACAATTTAGATTCACAAATCGACCTAATCATGTTTTTGGACTGTGGGAGGAAACCAGAGTACTCGGAGGAAACCAATGCAAGCGCGGGGAGAACATGCAAACTCCGCTCTGAAGGGTCCCTGGCCACCGAGCTGCCCGCTTTCTCTTTTATGTAAAACAATTTGAACTATTGACTGCTTATTGCATATTGTATATGCTAAAAAAGATAAAAGTTTTACATACAAGTTTTACATACATACACACCTGTATGCACTATTGTAAACATATTGTTTTTTCACTGAAACTTAAAGTTTATTATAACAGCTAAGTTGTGGGGTGTGTTTTGTACCTGGTTTGTCCAGCTTGTCTAAACTTAATGGTAATACACTCTTATGAATACAAATTGTACCCGTTCCCTCTTTTAGAAAAAGGGGGCTATTTATAAAAAACAGACGCAATCATCTTGAGCATGTCTCTGATTGCATCCTTGTCAATTGCACTGAATGTAGCATGCAGATAACATACTTTCAGCTGATGCCATGAGGCCTTACCAAAGCAATCATCATAAACCCAAGACGTGACAGCCATTACAAACTAATACTGAATAAATTAAAAAAGTGTCAGCTCTGGTTAAGTAACTATGCAAATGGGTTCATTTAATGTGTTGTGTAGCTGAAATAGAAAATATTGATATTAGTTTAGTGTTTTATTAAAAACTAAAATATTTATTAGAACGAATTATTGTTTATTAATCAGCATGTTTGTATGATAAGGTGCATTGTATGAACTTCAGACAATCTCTGTAAATCTCTTATTTTATCTATAAAATAACTTCTGACAGGTTTTTTCCTTTACATTACTAGGAAAGTGTGCCCTTTTAAGCATTTTATGTTTGTACACTAGGAAAACACACGAACACGGAGTCCATAATTTTGGCATAACGATTGTGTTGTTAATAAAAAAGGAATATAATTTTGGGCTTTCATGTGTGGAGATCTAACAGTATGAGTATGAGTAAGAGTTGCTCTTTTTCAGTTGGGCACAGCTGTTCATTAAAGCTGAGAAGTTTTGCAACATTAATTTTCCCCTGGCCAATCAAATAAATAGTATTCTCTTTACATGTTGTTTACATCATTTATTATATAATGAAATAAACACAAAAAGACATTTCAGCTTTATTATTGATTGATTACCATTTTATGAAAATACAATAGTTTGTGTGATTTTTTTTTCCTTGAGTTTATACTTTAAACTTTATTTATGCCTTATGACACATATGTTGAAATCCTGTGACAAGGGATCTGTGTAGAAATGAAATAATTCATTTGAGGTTATAATGAAAATTAAAAGATCTTGCTAGTTACATATGGACATAGATTAACTGGGCTTATTAGGCACTATTACATTACACTTTGTACCTGGGCCTTCAGTGAGGACTTTCCTGACTGATACACGTGTTCAACACTTTTACAAAGATATACTTATGAGGTTCTGCTGGTAAGGCATGTGTGGGTGTAAGGTAGCAGACTAAGCCCCTCCCCTTCGTTTAGCATTGTCGTCCCGGCGACCAAATGATGTATTATTTAAGGTGACGTGCTACTGCGCTAGTTGCAGATTATTGTGTTTATACTTTGTTTTACTCTGTGCGTTCTGTGTAGAACTAATCATCTGTCAAGTGTCAAGTTTCGTCTGCGGACATTTCTGAGTTTCCCAGTAAAGAGTTTTGTGTGGACTTTACGAAGTAAGCGTGTGCTTTCCCGTTCAGTTCTATGTTTACATTTTACTTTCTGTTTTGAGTCTTCTTAATAAAAGCATGTTACAGCAATATGAATACTGTCTATAAGACTTCCTTAAAGTGGGCAATCTTGAAAAGTCTGAAGGTTAAGTGTCCTACTTAGCCACAACCATAATCGAACACATCTGAAGAAAATAATGAAATCTTGCTAGGCATACTTGAAAGTTATTGGTAAGTGCATTGAGGCTAGTTGGAGCTAAACTCAACAGAACACCGACCCTACAAATTGGAAAATTGCCCACCTTTTCTTGCAAAATGAATGTACAGAATATTTAAATTTCAGTTGACATTAAAGCATGTATGCAAGAGGAAAAGTGTCAAATATAAGTGTGTCAACTGCAGCACCGCCTTCTGTCTTTTTGTCAACGCCACTGTCTCTAAACTGTAGAACATTGCAGGTCTCACTATAAACTTTCCATTTCTCTCTTCCAGAGACTCATTGATTAAAAAAGAACTCCTGTTAATCTTCTCCACCCACTCTCCACTGCACTCTTTTTTTTCTCTTCTCTAACACGCTCGCCATTACTTTCCATTGTTGACCCCAGGAACCTAAACTCCTTCACCTTCACCACCTCTTCTTCCTGCAACGTCACCACTCCACCGCCGTCCCTCTCATTCACACACATGTACTCTGTGTGTTTTACTCCTATTGACTTTCATTCTCCTTCTCTACAGCACGTACTTCCACATATCCAGATTTTTCTCAACCAGCTCCTAACTAAAACAACAAATCGCAATGTCATCAGCAAACATCATCATCCATGGAGACCCCTGTCTGACCTCATCTGTCAATCTGTCCATCACCACTGCAAACAAGAAAAGGCTCAGAGCCGATTATTGATGGATCCCACATTCACCTTGAAACAGTCCAACATTCCTACTGCACACTTCACTGCTGTCATACTGTCCTCATACATGTTCTGCACCACCCTCACCTACTTCTCTGCTACACCTGACTTCCTCATACAATACCACAACTCCTCTCACAGAACCCTGTTGTATGCTTTCCCAGATCCACAAACACACAATGTAACTCTGTCTCGCCTTCTCTATATCATCAACATGCTCAAAGCAAAGATTCCATCTGTAGTATTTTTCCTTGGCTTGAAAACATACTGTTGCTCACAGACTGTCACTTCTGCAGTTGTTGCCTAATCATTCAACATCTCTTCTCCATCACCATATGGATCACATACGTCTTCTTCTCCTTTCGGCTGCTCCGGTTAGGGGTCACCACAGTGGATCACTCTTCTCCACACTACCCTGTTCGCTACATCTGACTCTTTCACCCCAACTACCTGAATATCTTCCCTCACCACATCCATAAACCTCCTCTTCCTCTTTTCCTCCTGCCCACCTCCAGCATTCTCCTATCAATATACTGCATGTCCCTCCTCTGCACATGTCCAAACCATCTCAACCTAGCCTCCCTCACCT
>JAOTRA010000029.1:8622372-8642141 GCA_026260255.1 Pseudolaguvia tuberculata
ACACACACACACACACACACACACACACACACACACACACACACACACACACACACACACACACACACAGGTAACTATTGTCCCCCAAGGGAATGGGTTGTTGCTTAACTTGCTTTACCTCCAGCACTTCTGTGCATGCTTAACAAGCAAAACTTGATGATGTGTATTTATTTCGATTAGATAGTATTTACACATACTTCAGGCCAAAGATTCTAAAAGGTCATTCCTATAGAACCTCCTTCCCTTGGAGAACCATTGTTAGATGCATGATCTAATTAACAACTGCTTTGCGCACTTAATAACCTCCTCTGTCTTTTACCCAAGTAAATTGCTTTCTTCTTGTTCTACAGTTATATACAATCGCTGGCTACTGTCCACAATTATAGTCAACAAGTTTTCTAATTATTTACAGAATTGAGAATAGTTATGCTTATTGGAAAATAAATAAAACACAGCAAGCAATATAATATTTTGTGCTTATAAATGTATTTACAACTTTTCCTGTAACTATATTGGTTGACATGCTGGGAACACAGGTGATGCATATCCTATTCATAAAATCGTATCAGAATCTTCATGAAATCTTTTATGGTATCTTTATCTGGCATTGTGTCTTCAGTTTTATAGCGGTTTTAGACATGGGGTGCTTTTTTGTGAAATTGACAGAATAAAGAAAAAAAATAGTATATATTTCTCTCTACATGTCAGCCTATTGGATATTTGCTAAAATTGGCCTCCTATGACGAAAATGACATTGTTTTGTGTAGAGCCTAACAATGCAATCACCACAAAATCTTCTGAAATAAACAAATTTTAGATGCCTACTCAAAAAGAATCTTCAGATTGCTTCTGTTGTAGGGGTATATAAGAAATCAAGCCCAAAAATCTGCCTCCAAAAATATTTTGCTTTCTAGCCTGTCACAGAAAATAAGGTGCCCTGACATCATTGCATACAGATGCTGATTTTAATTAGCAGTTCCCTTGAAATCACTAAAATGTTTTGTTAGCTGCAACTACTTTTAAAGATTTTGGATGTATTATTACAAAAGTAGTTTGTAATTACCAAGCAGTAATAATTGATAGGCACAGTGGTGTAGTGGATAGCACGGTTGCCTCAGAACATGAAGGTCCCAGGCTCGATTCCTGGGCCAGGGATCTTTCGGTGCAGAGTTTGCATGTTCTCCCCGCGCTTGTGCGGGTTTTCTTCAGGTACTCTGGCTACCTCACACAGTCCAAAAACATGCAGATTAGGTTGATTGGTGATTCTAAATTGCCCATCGAAGTGAATGTGTGTGAATGTATGTGTGAATGGTTGTTTGTGTACGTGTTGCCCTGTGACTGAATGGCAACCCGTCCAGGTTGTAGCCCTGCTTTTCGCCCTATGTGCGCTGGGATAGGCACCAGTAGACCTCCGTGGCCCAGAATTAGGGAATAAGCGGTAAGAAGATGAATAATAATTTATACTTTGTTTGCTAAGCATTTTTGTGCTGCCATGATTTGATTACAACTTAATCTATGTTGTAATTTGGCACATGTAAAAGGCAGCTTGTTAAGGCAGCTGGTTTTATTCTTGTTTGTTGCTTGTCGCTTGCCAAAATAGTAATAGTCACAATTAATTATTTAAGATGATTAAAAGAGTTTTTTTTTTCTCATTTCTGAAGGACTCGAAAGCATATTGTATCATGCAAAAGAGTTTTTATGGTTTTTTATATTTCCCATATAGACCTTTTTTTAAAGATATTTTTAATACTACAAAAAGTATTTTATGATAAACTGTAATATTCATTTATTTGAACACAACAGGTTCCAACCTCCTGACCACAAAACAAGCTGCATAAAGAGGGCTGACGTAAAAGAACGTCATCTATTCTGTTAAAACCTGAACAATTTAGGTATAAACAAAAAAACTGATTAACCACGAGGGTTTCTAGTCTGGCACCAGTTCTTGACCTCACTACTGACCCTTTGGCTTAATAGTCAAATCTAGTGGAACGCTTTACCCAAGAGCGTAGTGCTAATTATAACAGTGTTAAACATTTTAAATACAACTGAGATATCTACCAAGCACATAATATTAAATAATGAACATAAAACTGTTTGGTGTTCATAATCATTTAACCATGTGCAATATAGTGTAAGAGATAAGAGTGTAGTGTAGTGTAGTGTAGGATAAGAGGCACCATAGGGTAAAAAAACCCATTTTATTTTCTGGAAGGTAGCGCTTCTTCATAAATGTGACTTTCTGACTTTATGTTCACAATCAGTAATAGAAAGAAGATCTAAAATTGCTAAATATATTTTTAGAAGAAGAGAAAGTGACTTTCCGTTTCTGAAAAATTTCTAACATTCATTCATTCATTCATTCATTCATTCATTCATTCATTCATTCATCTTTTTACCTGTGTAAAAAAAAAATCTAGAAGCAAAAAATTTCAAGAGGCAAAACTCAAAGAGGCAAAAATACCAAGAAGAAGAAAATCAGAAGCAAAAAAATCCAAAAGGCAAAATATCAAGAAACAGGAAAATTCAAGAAGCAAAAATCAGGAGCAAAATTCCACCGCTATTTAAAGAGCCAGAATCATTGATCAAGTGTGTGGAGAGTGAGGGCGGCGCGAGGGCGAAACTCCGGTTCGGAGGTGAAAGGAACTGCAGCGGTGGCCGTGCAGGATGTGAAAAAGTATAATATTCAGGTTTAAAAGCACACCTACAGAATATATGTAGGTGAAGTGAATTTAAAACTGTCGACACACTTTTGTATTTGTAAGGCTTGATTGGTCAATGCCATTTGTTGAGAGAAATTTATCACCTCATCCTTAAAATACCATCTAGAAGAGCTGGAGCATTGTTGATTGAGAGATCAATTCCCGGCTCGAAGACATTTCCGGATCCCACCCCATGGTTTTAGACCGTAAGAGGAAACTGTAGTACCTGGAATAAACCTGCACAAGCATAGGGAGAACATGCAAACTCCACACAGAAAGGCCATGAATTAAACCCGTGCCTTCTTGCTTATCACAGGCATTACTGTTGATTATACTGTCATAGTCCTTCAATGTTTCAGCTCATATTTTTACGTTTTTACATCCTGTCAGATGCCAAGCATTAAATATTTTTGACATTCTCTTTCTCATGTCCAAGTGTGCCAAACCTTAAAATTAGCACAGAACTGTCAGACAAGCATTTGGCTTTTTCTTTGTTGACAGTGTGTCTGACAATTTTTCACAGTGACATGAGCACTTTTGGCACATTACAGGTCTGTATGACTCAAATGCTTTCTTAACACATTACTTTACCCAACATTCTGGGACATGGATCTTTCTGTGCAGAGTTTGCATGTTCTCCTCATACTGCGGTTTCTTCACACAGTCCAAAAACATGTACATTAGGTTGTTTCATGATTCTAAATTACTTATAGGAGAGGGAATGTGTGTGAGTGGTTGTTTTTCTATGTGTGTCCTGCAATGGACTGGTGATCTGTCCAGGGTGTATCCCTGCCTGTCGCCCTATGAGTGCTGGGATAGGCTCCAGCAGACCCGTGTGACCCCGAATTATGCAATAAGCGGGTAAGAGGATGAATAAATGATATAATGAGTGAGAGAGAGAGAGAGAGAGAGAGAGAGAGAGAGAGAGAGAGAGAGAGAGAGAGAGAGAGAGAGAGAAAAAATTAATATTGTATACACAGTGGGACAAATAAATATTTGGTAGCATGTTATCAAGTATAGTAAGTTTAAATTTTTTAATAATTTGTGAATGGAAATTAATTTCCATTTCATTGCAAATATTTGCTACAATTGAAAAATAGAACAATTTGGTACAGAAACCTCTTTTTACAATTACAGAGGTTATATAATTGTTTAAAGCAGCAGGTTTTTGGCCCACACCTCCATGCAGAGTTTCAGCTCCCTCCATAGATTTTCTATTGGTTTCAGGTCTGGAGATTGACAAGGCCACTCCAGGACCTTGTAATGCTTCTTACAAAGCCAATCCTTAGTTGCCCTGGCTGTGTGTAAAGGGTCATTGTCATGGTGGAAGACCCAGCTCCACTGCATAATGTTTCCACTCCAATGCTTTGGGATGGTGTTCTTCTTATTGTACTCATCTTTTTTCTTCCGCCAAACATGGCACGTGAAGTTTATACCAAAAAGTTCTATTTTGGTCTCATCTGACCGTATGATTTTCTACCATGCCTCCTTGTGAACATGCAGATGGTCTTTGGCAACTTTAGACAGGCCTGAACTTGAGCAGGGGGACTGTTTGCTGCAGAGTTTTAATCCATCACATTATAGTTTGGTACTCATAGTAAGCCTTGAGACTGTGGTCCCAGCTCTCTTCAGGTCATTGACCAGGTCCTTCCATGTATTTCTAGGTTGATCCCAATGCTTGTCTGCAATTCTGTCCATAGACAAACCTTTAATCTTTCCCTTAGTGAAGCTGTTGGAGATTGATTGATTGAGTGTGTAGAGTTAAAACATGTGCAGTTAAGACCATGTGATATTTCAGTTTTGTCAAAAAATGTCAACAATTCTGTATTTTCCTGTCAATGTGGAGTGCTTAAATCATTTTAGCAAATGGGTGCAATATAACAAATAGATATCCACTGTACATAAGGGCAGCCCAGACCTTAAGTATTTTAATAGACATTTATCACTTGTATAATGATCTTTGCATTATTAAATATTAGAAATTTAATAATGCATTAACTGTGCTGTGATTAAGTACTGATATAAGCATAGTTTTTATATTTTATATTGTTTTAAGTCTAAGCGCTACAAAGTAAAATAAAAGGTGTTCAAATGGGGCTTAGCATTAATTGTTATGCTAGTTTATAACAGTATAATATTCAGTAAAAGTTTGATGGTCAGTAACCAAGTTTACCAGAATGTAAATTGTAAAACCTTCTGCATAATGTCAACATTGTGATTTGCAGGGGAGGCACAGCCTCAAATGTCATCATGGAAATACCAAATTATTAATAAATTAAATGGTTATATTTATTCAGTGTTAGTTCTTTTTCCATTTAACTTCACTTGCTTATATGTTTATTTATAAGTAAAGGTAACGATAATATTTTTTTAAATTCTTTTTTTCTATGCTATAGTTTGTATAAATAAAGAATCTTGACATGATATTTTAAACAAAACATGTCAAATGTTGCCGGTCAAATGTTTTCTGTAGGGTTCATATATTTGTAAATCTGACTGTGATGATGTCAGTGCCTCACCAGACAAAAACCTCACTGCACGTTACTGATGTCAACTATCACTTCAGCTAAAATTCCATAAAAACTTTTTCCTTCACTACGCATAAGCCATTTAGCCATTTAACATCCTTGAAGCACTACCTGAATTGAACAGAATGTTTGAGAAAAGCACTTTAAACAGTTGAAAACAATAGTCTGGGGAAGGCAGCTATAAGAGAACCATGAATCGAATGATGATGGATTACCTTGACTTGAGTGCTGAATTATCATAGCTGTTACATTCAGATTCAAAAAGATGGCTTTGCAATTAAGAGTCTTGGAGTTTAAAGCCTCGAAATCTTCTCTCAAGAGGAATGCATAAAGTGTAACCATTCATGAGTTGTACTGTCAGGTTGCAATACTTACTTTATTTTTTTATTTCTGTGAATGATCTTGAACTGATTTAGTTTAAGAGGTGATTCTTTATCAGCCAGCATGAATGAAAATGGGTTTAGAGGGGTATTCAATTTTATTTAGCATTGCCCAACTTTGACTTCTCTTCTTACACCCTGACATTATTTTGAACATGTCTACAGGGTCTCTGCAGCTATCTGTGAAAGTGTAAGCTTCAAGTCCTGTATAATTTTCCCATCTTCCCTGTGCCTAGTGTACTAAATTGCATTGGAAGATGGATTTTTTTTGGCATCTGAGGCTGTCATGTTTCCACTGGGGAAGCCTTTATGCACTGGTACCCCCACTGTGAAAGTGAATTCTGCATGGGATGGTAGGGAATCAAAGTTGTTGAGTCAAGTGCTGCCACTCCAGTGAAATACCGGTCATTTTTCTTTGTCAGATACTCACATTCCTTACAGAATAGAACCCAGACACAGAATTTCATGTTGTTGTTGTTTTCTGGTATGTAAAGGCCTCTTGGTTCTTATTCTAAATATGAGATGGCCATGATTATTAGCTTAGGGCAGAGGATGTACAAAGAGTTTTTCGGTTTGTTTTTGCCTTTGGCATCAACCACAGGCTTTGTAATTCATATTAAATAAGATCTTTGAAAGAAAGCAAAGCATTCCTAGTCCACAGTATTTTATAAACATGCAAAAAGAATTTCTGATTGAACGTTATCTGCACAGGATATGTATACTCAATTACAGTTTGCCTCTGTGGGATTACCTGGAAAGGAAAGAGAATTGTAAGGTCAATTGGGACAGTTTTTATGTTGCCAAGACCGTTAATCCTCACAATTGAAACTGAATTCAGTGAAACACAGGTCAGTAAAGTTTTTTGCATCTTTCGTGAAAACAAGTGAACGTTTTCTATATCTTATTTATGTTCTTATTTACAAACTTAGAAGAAGTTATTTTTGGAGCTTACTATCTGAAGGTCATGCATAAAATCAAGAATCCATTTTGTGAGAACATCTGCTTTGAACAGGGTGCACATCTGCCAACATGTCAGGTGAACAGAGCTCATGTAGGAGCTCAATGGAGAGAAAGCGCTGTCCAATCGATGTTTCTGCCTCCAGATGCACATGATCGCCTGTCTGGCCTCTCTAAATAAAGTGTGTGGTGTGATTGAACAATCAGCCACATTACCCTTGAGAAATATGATGTCCCCCAAACATATAGAGACACATGCACAGACTTTCAATATGGTGTACGTGATCCCGGATTTAAATCCTTTGTTGATCATGAATAAGCATTTCAATCAACCAGTAGCAAAAAAAAAGTTGATGAATGAATGAATGAATGATCCAAAATAAACATTTTCGAATTGAAACTGATGCACAAGTGGATGTATTATGATTTGCCGGGAGAAAATGCAAACTCAGGAAGACCCCTTACCTGGGAATCAATCAAAGGATAATGACTGCTCCTTTTGATTGCCTCATAGGTACATGCTGAAGATATATGGGAATTTTGTTATTATTGCCACATAAAAACTATGGCTTTGTAACTGCAATGACCATGTGGCACTGCTGAACTGCTGATGACTTAACTTCAAACAGTTAATAGTATTACTACAAGGCAGCATTCCGTAACAGTCAGCCTGGTAGACTATTTAAAAATGGCCCTTTTACCATGATGTAAGAAATTTGATTGCATCACTCTTATCCCGATGTGCCTGCGCTGGCTACTGGTTAAATTTAGAATCGAGTTTAAAATCTCTACATCAAGGGGACAGAGTCTTTGCAATGGTTGATGCTTAAATTATGGACCAGCTGCCCATTGTCTATTTGTCCAATATCATCTCTCTCTATGTTTAAAACATTCACATCATAATTTTTAATTATATGATGACATAATGGCATTTAACAAAAACAATTAACTTATACAGTATTTTACTTTGTTGACTGTAATTTTTTACTTAATGTATTGTTTATTCTGTACTGTACTTTGATTGACTTTAAGGTTGTTTTTAAATAAGACTTAAATAAATGACTAAATAAGTACCTTCTCTGCCAAAATTTTGCTCTATTTTAAAAAGTGGTAGTATGAGGTGGTAGTGTAAGTGGTAAGTAGTAGCGCAGTTGATTGATTAGGGTTTGATTCCTTGCACCACCAAGTTGCACCACCACTGTTGGTCCCTTGAACAAGGCCCCTATCCCCAATTGCTCAGATGTATTAAAGAAATGAATGCTCTGAATAAGGGTGTCTTTATCACTGCTATAATGTAAGTTATTAAAATAAATAATCACAAATGCAGCTCAGTGATCAGTGATATCTTACATCCTAGGAGAGTAGCGTTAAATCAAATAGAAAAATTGGAATAAATCTTAAGTAAGATGTTTGAAATCACATGTGTTTGTGATGCTTAGATGACCATACATTTGTGACAATATAGTTTATTTTGTATTACACAGCTATTGTACGACCCTGGTCTTGCTGGTCTCCTGATCAACAACTCAGCACCTTAACCATTTGAGCCACCACTGCACACATGTGATAGTGCATTTATGAAAAGTGATTACACAATGCTGTTGTTTATTTAATCATTAAGTGTGCAATTGTGGAGTCTGCAGGAAACACTGCTGGTACTCTAATCTAATTAGAAAAGCCTTGATTGTTCATAGATGATACATTTTTGGCAACCAGAATATTATATATTTATACAGTATATATGAGAATATTACAAACAAATTCTAGCTTTATAATAAGTTCAATAATAATGTGATTAACAAGTTTTATGTTTTATTATTGCATTTTCATAAAATGTGCACAAAACATTATGTATGACATTGAAGAATATCTACAACATAGTAATCTTGATTCTTATGGTCTTTATAGACAGGTGGGTTACCTAACTCATTATCTTACATTTGAAGTTTTAATTTTATTTAGTAACATCTGTGAATAATTAAACACACAAGGTTGTAGTAATTAAGCAGGCCACTGGAGATGGAATTGATAAAATTATTTATAGGCTCATCACTTGTGCTCAGCTGCCCACCCACGTTGCTTGATCGTTTGACTCATCTTTTACCAGCAAATGTGGAAAAAAGTCAGGCTACATTATGGAATAAGTCAGATTCATAATGCTAAAAAAAAAAATTAAATAAATATATATATATATACTCCAATTTAGAATCAATCTAATGTACATGTTTTTAGACTGGGCTAGGGCACTGGAGTACCCAGAGTAAATCCTGTGATGGTTTTAAACCCTTTTCTACGTGCATAGAATATTTTCTGACTTAACTGCCAGTTAAACACAGGGCGCCATGCAATCCCTCCTACCTTCTATTTTAAAAAATAACAATTTTATCCCAGTCAGTCCACCATCTTGTAGTCTATTGGAGGATAGAAAAACTAGAACACCATGAAAACAAGATTTAATTCAGAAATAAACTATTGACCCGAAAGTTTTTGAAACTTTTCTGTGCACTATTAATCACTGGAATGATGTTGTAGGGTAAAGGAGGAAGACTAATGTAATATTAGCTTGCCCTTCAGTGTCATCTGTCTTGGGGGAAATTCAAATTCTGGGAATCCCAACCTGGCAACAAGCTGAGAGGACTATTATAACATTTATACTACTATACGAGTAAAAATAAAATGGTTATTGAAACAACATCTGTACCAAATTACAGATTGTTTTCTTTATATCCTTAATATAAATTGACTGGCTCTACCGAAATGGACTGCAAACAACTGCAGAGAGTGTTGAAGACTGCGTCTAAGATCCCCAGGACTCTTCTGCCCTCCCTACAGAGTATCTACCATCACAGAGTCCATAGGAGAGCTGCCTCCATCATAAAAGACCTCTCACACCCACAACAAGTACTGTTCAGTCTTCTCCCCTCTGGCAGGAGGTAGAGGAGTGTGAAGTGTAGAACCACCAGACTCAGGAACTCTTTCTTTCCATCTGCCATAAGACTCCTCAACGGCTGACAGGAATCTACTACAGGAGTCCACTGTCAATAAAGCACCCTACAATAAAGCAACATTATAGTTTTCAGAAGCAGGAATATCTCATTAAGTGTAGATTAATTGTTGGCACCTTTGCCATGAATGTAAAGCTTGAATTTGTTAAATTTTAGAGTTTAAAGATACTTCAATTTTCTTATCAAGTGTATCTTTAAATCGCCTATAGTTCTTGTTCATTGATGTGAATATGTGGGTAGGTACCCTGCCCGCCTAAGTATTTCTCTTTTCTTTTTTGTCTCGTGGGATATTCTACAGATACTATGCAATCATGTGTACAGAGAGTGAATATAGAGAAGGATTTCTTGTTTATCAATGTATCTCATGTAATACAATGAGGAAATCTATTTCATTGACGTTTGATATTTTTAAAATAATTTCTTAATATTAAATAAATTAATATTTGTTATATTAGTATTATCGAGTGTAGGATGCCGAGCCAGGAAGCACTTACGTGATAAACAACTGGCTCATCCTGAAGACTGGGCAGGTTAATGAACTATTTCTGTTTCCAGCTGTTACTGCATAGGTTAACTTTGAAATGACTGTATCACATGAATCTCTGCAACGACTTTTTCCCAAATCATATTATTTTAACTCAAGTCAAACTAACCCTTTATGAAATAAACACTACTAAACAGATGTAAATTGTAATTATGCACTTCTAAACATGTGCAACTGTACAGGATATACTATAAAATAGTGAACATCATCTACTGTATATATGTTTTTATAAAATTAAGTGCAAAGGGGCGGCGCGGCGCGGTGGCGTAGTGGATAGCATGGTTGTCTCACAACAAGAAGGTCCTGGGTTCAATTCCAGGGCATGTTCTCCCCACGCTTGCGTGGGTTTCCTCTGGGTTCTCAGTCCAAAAACATGTAGATTAGGTTGATTGGTGATTCTAAATTGTCCATAGTAGTGAATGTGTTTGTGAGTGGTTGTTTGTCTATGTGTAGACCCCGTAACCCAGAATTAGGGAATAAGCGGGTAAGAAGATGAATGAATGAATGAGTGCAAAGGGAACAAAATACTTTGGACCTTTAGACATTAAATCTTTGTCTTAGGTCTCAGAGCTGTTGCATCATACTCTTGTATATGCTTAATATTTATAGTAAATGCACCAAGGTTCTCTATGACACTAGGCTTTAAGTGTAAGTCCAAGGGGCACAGCTTTGCCTTTTTGTAAAGCAGAATCAAACCTTAGCGCTTAAACAGGATTATAGGAGGTAAAGAGGTAACATTTATAATTAGTGGATAATTGTTTAGATAAATGCAGAGAGCTAGGTGTGTTTGTATTCTTTGTGAATGATTGTGCATTACAGCAATCTCATTTCAGATTGACACACAAATTGGCACTAAAGTGCAGCATTCTTTCCTCCCATTATATTGACTCGCAACCTCAAATCCACCTGGGTGCTTGTATTTCACAGGATCTTATCAACAGTTTGGTTCATTTTGAGGAGAAAGAAGTAGTAAAAAGGAAAGTGACAGCACTAAAGGAGCTGCCCTGTCTCACAATCTCATCACAGAATTCTTGTAGAGTGACGTGTGAAACCAGCATGCCAACATTCTGACAAGCAAGAAATGATCTTCCGTGTAGAAGACGGCTTCTGAGCTAAATCAAATGTGTATTTTGATAGATTTACAGTAACCCAAAAGCTTTATGACAGGATAAAATTGAATATGCCTGCCAACAAGAGGTTTAGCTGTCATACACCCCCCTCCCCCTTCTAACAACCTGTTTTATATACATTATTTAGTTTCTATTTTGAGGGTTTGAAGTTATGCTTAGGTCGTTGTTTGCACTATAGGTTTTCTTTAGTTTTTATTTATGTCTGGACATTGTATGCAAAAACAGATTATTATTGTTTTAACAAATTAAAGAACTTGAAAAACACAATAAAATATATCACAAAGACATACTGAATCACAGGGTTATACATACTTAACCTAACACTTAACAAAGAAAAACTCAGATATTCAAAAATGCCTGAAGTAAGCAAACTGAGGATTTAAACTAGGGGCATTATTCTTATTTGGGCAATTGCATGTGGACAGACAGACAGACATTCATTCATCTTTTTTCCCGCTTATTCCCTAATTCAGGGTAACGGGGGTCTGCTGGAGCCTATCCCAGTTCACATCGGTAGAGAGGCAGGGGTACACCCTAGACGGGTCGCCAGTCCATCACAGGGCAACACACAGACAAACAACCATTCATGCATTTTAGAATCACCAATCGACCTAATCTGCATGTTTTTGAACGGTAGGAGAAAACTGGAGTACCCGGAAGACACCCACGCAAGCGCGGGGAGAACATGCAAAGAAAGACAGACAGATAAATATAATTTAGCATTAGCATAAATTTTTCAAATACAATGCTACCCTTTTTTAACTCATTAATAGTGTACTCTTTAAATAACTGTCATAAAAGTAGTTAAATGCCTATTACTTTTATTGATTTTGCAAGATTAGTTAACAGTAGGTTTACACAGAGGGCAGTGGTAGAGTAGTGGGTGAGGTTTCACAACTGATTGAGAGGTTAAAAGTTCAATTCCCTGAGCTGCCAAGCTGCCACCACTAGACCCTTCAGCGAGGCACTTAACCCTCGACTGCTCAGCTGTACAAATGAGATGAATGTAATTGCCCTGGAGTCTTTGTAAAATGGCATTATTGTAAATGACATGTAAATGTAGGTTGTGCTTTAAATAGTTAGCCGTCAAATTCATGATGCCACAACTGCTGCTATCTGAAACCCATTTAAAATATCAGTACAGTTATATAATAGTACATCTAATTTACATAAACTATTTCTTCATTACCCACATGAAATTCTGGCCAAACCACTGTATTTTATGGGTAAGTGTGGAATGTACTTTATATTTCTGGCTCTTTAGCATTAGCACTGAAATATTTTTTGTTCATGAATTAATATGCTTGTGGGCAGTGCGGTGGCGTAGTGGATAGCACAGGCATTTCACAACAAGAAAGTTCGGGTTCGATTCCCGGGCCGAGGATCTTTCTGAGAAGAGTTTGCAAGTTCTCCCCACGCTTGTGTGGGTTGTGTGTGTGTGTATATGGTTGTTTGTCTATGTGTTGCCATGCAATGGACTGGCAACCCGTTCAGGGTGTACCCCTGACTCTAGCTGGGGTAGGCACCAGCAGACCTCTGTGACCCCCAATTAGGGAATAAGCAGAAAAGAAGATGAATGAATTATTGAATTAATATGCTCCTAAACTCAAGATTGATTTGTTTCTATTTCAAAAAGTCAAAGATTGATATGAGAACACCAGTGTGTGCTTTATAATATACAAACTTATTTTCACATTATTGGATTATCAAATTCAAACACTTGTTTAATCAGCACTTTTAATTATGTTTTAATGATTGTAATTAGCACTTAAGAAGAGTCAGCAACACTACGATAGAGCGCTGTCAAGTTTGATAAATCTCTGAACGCAATTAATTGTCTTTGGAAAGAAAAATAAAATGCACAATTGACACATTAAACACATACGTTTACTTGGAAAAACTACCACGCACCACACAAAACCTACATGATATTAAGGCATCATAAAATGAGTTAGTAAAAATGCATTTGACTGTATTTTAGACTTCAGTATTATTTAATGAAATGTACACCATTCAAACAAATATGGTCATAGTTGAACTATGATTGTTAATGTTTGGATTTGGTCTACATTTCTGGAATGAACTTTTGTTTTTATCTTTTAAGGTCGCCCAGACAGATCGCCAGAGGAATAAGTGGCTTGAAAACCTTCATTTGTGATGGTAAGGCACAGGAAAGTTGTGTGTGCAGTGACAATATTTTTTGGAACTAACCTATGTTAAGATGTGTTTTACATCAAATTTACATTGTAAATACATCATAACTGCAACAGTGGTGGCAACAATGATTAAGGTGCCAAGATGTTGATTGGAAGACCGGGCTGACCAAGGTTCAAGCACCATCACTGTTTGAGAAAGACTCTTAACCCCTTCCGCTAAAAAGGGATCTACTGTGTTACCCCAGCAATAAGGGTTGCACAAGCCAGTGCATTCTTAGTGCCGGTCCCAAGCCCGGATAAATGGAGAGGGTTACGTTAGGAAGGGCATCCAGCGTAAAACTGCGCCAAATCAAATATGCGGATCAAATATAAGAAACTCACCGGATCGGTCGTGGCCCGGGTTAACAACGACCGCCACATTTACTATTAGCCGACAGGGTACCAGTGGAAATTGGGCTACTGTTGGCCAAAGGAGAAGAAGGAGAGGAGGACGACGTCTACAGAGATGGCAGGCGAAGGAGAAGAGTAGGAGAGTGGAGGTTCGGGTGGGTTCTTTAAATGTTGGTACTATGACTGGTAAAGGGAGAGAGTTAGCTGACATGATGGAGCGTAGAAAGTTGGATGTGTTCAGGAGACCAGGTGGAAAGGCAGTAAGACCAGGAACATTGGTGGTGGATTTAAACCGTTTTATCATGGTGTAGAAAGAAAGAGAAATGGTGTAGTTGTAATACATTGAGGTGAAGAGAGTTTCTGATTGGGTGATGAAAGCGAGACTGGAAGTTGAGGGTGTGATGATAAATATCATCAGTGCTTATGCTCCACAAGTGGGTTGTGAGATGGAGAAAAAGGAAAGATTCTGGAGTGAGTTAGATGGAGTGGTAGAGAGTGTAGCTAGGTATGAAAGATTGGTGATAGGAGCAGACTTGGTCATGTTGGTGAAGGGAACAGAGGTGATGTGGATGTGATGGGTAAGTATGGCTTTAAAGAGAGGAATGTGGAGGGGCAGATGGTGGTAGATTTTGCTAAAAGGATGGAGATAGCAGTGGTTAACACGTATTTTAAGAAGAAGGAAGAACATAGGGTGACGTATAAGAGTGGATGAAGTTGCACACAGGTGGACTATATTTTGTGCAGGAGAGGTAACCTGAAAGAGATTGGAGACTGTAAGCTGGTAGCAGGGGATAGTGTAGCTAAACAGCATCGGATGGTTGTCTGTATGATGGCTGTGGAGGTTAGGAAAGAGTGGAAAAGAGAGAGGACAGTAAAGAGAATAAGATGGTGGAAGCTGAAGGAAGAAGACTGGGAGGAGGTCAAACAGGGTCTCCATTGTCAAAAAGACAGGAGGCCTCTGCCAGGAGGTGGCAGAGTTGAAGATGTTGAGATTTTCATTGGATGTGACAAGGATGGACAGCATTAGAAATAAGTTTATTAGAGGGACGGCGCATGTAGGATGTTTTGGCGACAAGGTGAGGGAGGCAAGGTTGAGATGGTTTGGACATGTGCAGTGGAGGGACATGCAGTATATTGGTAGAAAAATGCTGAGAATGGAGGTACCGGGCAGGAGGAAAAGAGGAAGACCAAAGAGGAGGTTTATGGATGTGGTGAAGGAAGATATGTAGGTAGATGGGGTGAAAGAGGCAGATGTAGCAGACAGGGTATGGAGAAGAGTGATCTGCCGTGGCGACCCCTAACGGGAGCAACAGAAAGGAGAAAAAGAAGAGTGTGGCATAAAATTATTCCTGATAAAATGAGAAAAAAAATCCAGAAAATCACAATGAGAAATTATATGCAAATTATGGTGGAAAATAATCATTTTGTCAATAACAAAAGTTCTCAATATGTCAATGTTACTTTGGTCTCAGTTCTCGGTCCCCTCTTCACCAGGTCCCCCCGTGTGGTTTTGGGGTTTTTGCTCACCGTTCTTGTGATTTTGACCCCACGGGGGGAAATCCTGCATGGAACCCCAGATCGACAGAGATTATCAGTGGTCTTGTATGTTTTTCATTTTGTAATAATTCCTCCCACAATTGATTTCTTCACATTACGCTGCTTACCTATTGCCTATTCAGTCTTTCTAGCAGGTCTCCAATTTTCTTTCTGATTGACAGCTCTCTGGTCTTGGCCATAGTGGAGTTTTGAGTGAGACTGTTTGTAGTTGTGGATAGTTGTCTTTTATACTGATACAGATGTTACAGAACTGTGAGAGCCAGAAATCCTACTGGTTTGTAGGTGACCAAATACTTCTTTTCCACCATAATTTTCAAGTAATTTAAAAAAAATGGATTTTTTTTCTCATTTTCTCTCTCTCTCTCTCTCTGAGATATTTCACGTTCTCCCCATCCTTGCGTGAGTTTCGTCTGGGTAAAATTGTCCATAGGAGTTATTGTGTGTGTGAATGGTTGTTTGTCTATGTGTTGCCCTGAGAGGGACTGGCGACCCATCCAGGGTTTACCCCCGCCTCTCGCCCTTTGTGCGCTAGGATAGGCACCAACAGACCCCCGAGACCCTGAAATAGGGAATAAGCGGGCAAGAAGATGAATGAATGAATGAATGAATATGATACAAATACAAACATGTACATGCAAGTTACACTATTATACAATTAAATTCAGTTGCAATGATTATTTATCCGTCTTAATTTAGTGGTGTTTCAGCAAATCTTTGAGAGTGGTTAACCTAATAAAGCAAACGTGACAACCGTAGCACTGACATCAAGAGGTGGAGCATAATTTAATGCTTTAATGTTAGGTTAATCGACAGGACAATGTAGAAATGCTACTGACACAGACAAAAACCACGTTGTTATTGTTGAGTTCCATGGTACAAATGTCATGAACACATCCACTATCAAAGAATTGTAAGCATCCATGATTTTTGTAGCTTACCTCAGTTGCACAAATATGATAGATGAACAGAAAATTTGCTTCCTACCTAAAATAAGAATTGCGTACAACAAATGATTTTTTTCACAAAGTGAAGGAAACAAACCTGGACAGAGAGTGGTGAGGGTGAATTTATTAAGAAAAAGGTGCCAAAAAACAAGTAAAACAGGTGCAAAAAAAACAAGCTCCCAAACAAAGGAAACAAACACAAAAATCCTGAGATCAAGAAATTTCCGGAATCCAGAACATGAAGGAATTACAATAATCCAAAGTGAGAAACGACCTAGTCAAAAATAAATGTGAGGCACAAACAAGTGCAACCAATCACATCAGAATCAGAATCGAAAACCTACAAATGTATATTTATATAAATGTGGCCAATGTCAGATTTTCAGTGTGAACTGTTCATGGTCCTAAACCAACCCATATGTGCTAAAGAGCAAACTATACATCTCATGCAGTGTCCTGGCTATTTTAAGAATGTTGTGTAGCAGTGACTGCTACTTCAGTACAGAGCCAAGAGTGTTGAGGACAGTGACATAAACATTTTCAGCAAAATCAATTTTACATCAACTGTTCATGGCTACAAGCCAGTGCAGAATGTTGATGTATGTCAATTGAACATGGCTCAAATAGCATGAATTCAGTCATAACTATTTGATCACATTGTTTAACATTTCTGACCTCTGTCAAAATTAATATCTTTACATGAAGAAAAACAGATCCGATTCTGTCCTGAAGTGTGAATATAGCCTTAAAGTTGTTATTCATTCATTCATTCATTCATTCATTCATTCATTCATCTTCTTATTCTCTAATTCGGGGTCACCGGGGTTTGCTAATGCCTATGTCATCACAGGGTCACACACAGACAAACAACCACGCACACACACATTCACTCCTATGGACAATTTAGAATCACCAATTGACCAAATCTGCATGTTTTTGGACTGTGGGAGGAAACCTGAGTACCCAGAGGAAACCCACGTAAGCGCGAGGAGAACAAGTAAACTTGATCACAGAAAGATCCTTAGCCTGGGAATCGAACTTGGGACCTTCTTGTTGTGAAGTGACCATGCTAACCACTACACCCGTCATTTTACTTTAGGTGAAACAATTACATTCATGAATACATACATTTATCTGGCAGACACCTTGACTTACATTTATATCTTTTATACTAAGGTTAACATATTAACCACAGTACTAAAAATTCCCCAACTGTAGTCATGTCTGTTGAAGTTCTTGAAGCTGGTTGATGGTTTATGAACCAGTCACGGTTCAATTTCAGTGGGAAAAAAAAGGTGCTAACTTGTCTGGTAGACCCTGCTAATGGTTTGATTTTTCTGTTTTCGTGCCAGTGAATTGTCAAGAACCCGTTGTCAGATCTATTAGGCACTTTAAAGCCCTGTTATACATTCATTAACTAAAGATTGTCATTGATTGACAAGGTTAGTCCAGTACTTTCTCCCATGGGTCTGCCGTTCTCCTCTCCCTGAATTATAGCTACATTTGACACTGCACTTGATGATTGATGAGAAATATTACAGCCAGGAGAAAAAGCAAAGTGGAAGATAAATGGGTTTAATGCTGCAGCTATCGTTATGTCTAAACACCACATCTATTTATTAATATTTGATTTGCTTCAGTAGTAATCCATCTCTGTTTAGATGATACTTGTAGGATTGGATCTGTCATTTCAGTTATTTGCCACCATTTGTCTCATGTTTTTTCAGGGTGTCCCTAGTGGTCTGGGCAAAGCACCTCTGATGTAACATCTTTCTAGGTCATGCTGCTTTTTAGATTTACAGCAATAGTCTGGACAGACAGTACGACGTACATACATGACAGAATTATACACAAGGGTGCATCATAGTTCAGAAGTTCGGCAAAACTAGCCAAACATATATGAGATGAATTTTTGAAATATTTGAAAAAACGTTTTGTAACAATATTTCAGCGACTCCTCGGATCTGTTTTGGTAACTGATGTGAAAGTCATGAATTGGCAATACAGCTTTTTGCATGAAAGGTTTGCTTTTCATCTGTGGTTAGAAGAATTCTCAACTAATATTTAGTCATAAGTATCTTAGCACGCTTTGATTTTGTTTAACCTAAAGCTTAAAAAGCCAGTTTAGATGTAAATGCAGTTGCATTATAATGCAGAGATATTAAAGTAATCCTTTTTTTCCTGGTCATTTATAAATACTGATTTTCAAGGGGTCAGTCCTATATTCAGATTAAGGCTAAAGGCCTAACTGGCCATTGTAGAGGCATGCTTGTACTATAGCTATATATAATATTTAAAAAATATATGATCCTTTGAAAGTCTATTTTATTCTATTGCCAAGCACTAGAAGTTGTCTTCTATTTGTAGAAATACCCACATAAATATTCTTGATATGATGTGGGATGTGATTGCTCAGTGGTTAAAGTTCCTAGTTGGATTGAAAAAGAGAACAATATAAAAAAAAGGTGTCTGCTAAATGTAAGAAGTGGTGGCATAGTGGTTAGGATGTTGGGCTGCTCATTTGTGTTAAATAAAATAAATGTGAGTTGCACTGAATAAGAGCATCCGACAAAATACTGTAGATGTAAATATCATAAATGTAAAGGAATAATTTCAAGAAATCTGTCTCTTTCCTTCATTATTGACCATGTGATGTATTCAATTAAAGGGTTAACTGTCTAGGTCATTGACAGCTGTAGAATTATTGATAGTCATTTGCAAATAATTGATTTTATGTCTGTGTTACTATACGCTACTGTGTTTAAACACTGAGGATTTTTATCCAGGCTGTCATTCTGAGCCACCATGGGGCAGTGGTAGTTCAAATGGTAAAGGTACTGAGATGTTGATCGGGAGAGCAGGAAAACCTGGGTTCAAGCCTCACCAACGCCAAGAAAGGGCTTAAGTCTGCCACTGTTGAGTCCTTGAGCAAGACCCTTAACTCTTCCTGCTCCAGGAGCGCTGTACAATCGCTGACCCTGCGCTCTGACCTCCAACTTACTAAGATGGGATATGTGAAGAAACATTTCGCTATATGTTAGTGTATAATCATGTACATGACAAAATAAATTGGAATTTTTCTTTCCCTTTTAAAAATGCACTATTGTTATTATTATTATTATTATTATTATTATTATTATTATTATTATTATTATTAATAATAATAATATTATTAACCCAGCCATTAGGGTTGCAAAAGCCAGTGCATTCTTAGTCCCGGTCCCAAACCCGGATAAATGGGGAGTGTTGCGTTAGAAAGGGCATCCAGCGTAAAACTGCGCCAAATCAAATATGCGGATCACAAATCAGAAACTGGATCGGTCGCGGCCCGGGTTAACAACGACCGAAATTGGGCTACTGTTGGCCAAAGCAGGAGGAGGAGAGGAGGAAGACGTCTATAGAGACGGCAGGCGAAGGAGAAGTGGAGGAGAGTGGAGGTTTGGGTGGGTTCTTTAAATGTTGGTACTATGACTGGT
>JAOTRA010000029.1:8652079-8671108 GCA_026260255.1 Pseudolaguvia tuberculata
CGAATCCAGGGTCACGGGGGTCTGCTGCGCCTATCCCAGCACACATAGGGCGAAAGGCAGAGGGTACACCCTGGACATGTCGCCAGTCCATCACAGGGCAACACAGATTGCATATTGTGCATCTTCAATTTGCCAAGTATTGCATCAGATTCTTGGATCTTTTTACCTAGATGCTTCTTGATGGTTTGGGGATAGGGTTAAGGATTAGAATTTAGTGTTTTCTTGAATAAAACACACTCTCCACTTACATCTAAATTTCATAGACTGTTTTGTAGCACTCAAACCATTCTCTTCTCTCAAACCATCTCTTAAATAAGCTAACATTAACCTGTGATGTTGTTATCTGCTGGCCCTCATAAGCTCAGATAATTCATGTCAGATAATTCTGGGAAGCATGTGCCTTTGTATAATCAATATTCTACTGATTCACAGTAAAATATATCCATTCAATGTAACGTCCAATCAAACTTAAAAGTGAATAGAATGAAAAATGTTCTTGATATATTGTTCAACCAAAAAACACAATTAAACAACAAATATGCTTGATATTTATTCGTTTGCAATAAAAAATATTTTTAATATGATGACTTAAATTAGGTTTTCCTCCAAACATCATTAAAAAACTTTAAATTGCTTCAAAAACATCAGAAGACAATGGAATAATGTCTCACAACTTTTATCCTGAGCTCATGTTACATGCGGGTTTCCTCTACTGTCCAAAAATATGCAGCTTAACAGATGCATGTGTGGTGCAGTGCACTGTAATGGACAGGTATTGCAGATTCTTCCACTTTCTTCGACTGACTCACTAAAACTAGACAGTAATAGACAGGAAACAGACCAGGTGATAATCTTTAGCTGTCTAGTCTAAAGAATCCACATCCATGCTAGCCTCACATTCCAGTTCTAAGCTGACAGGAGAGTAACCCAATGCAGTTTTCTGCTGTTGGGAGTCTTAGGATTTGATGCTAAGGTATTTTCACCATAGCTGTAAATAATATTTGAGAGACTTTCAATCTTCATTGGCATCTTGATTCAATCTAGCATTTTTTTTTCTCTGACCTGTCTTATCAACAAAGCATTCTCTGCCACAAAATTATCACTATAGATTCTTGTGTGTAAAAATCCCAGGAGATCAGACGTTTGGAAAATATTTAAATCAGCCCATCTGTTACCAACATTTACGCCATGATTAATGTCACAGAAATCAGACATTCTTCTGCTGTTTGTTTTATTAACAAACATTAATTCAAGATTTTGGCTATGATTACGTGCAGCCACTAGTGTTGGCTGATTACTGGTACCAAGTGTTACTAATGAAAATGGACAGTGTGTATAAAAGTTTAGTGGCTTTGGTTTTAGCAGTGTTGCCTCACAGATGAAGGCCTCATGTTTGATTTCACAAAAGGAGCTTTCTATGTGGAGATGTCAGGTTTTTGTCCAAATACATTATATTGCCAAATGTTCATAAACTTTTGCTGCAAACATCGAAGCCCACATTTTACATTATTTCTTCACTGGAACTGAGAGACTCCAACACTGTTCCAGCATGACAATGACCCTGAGCACAAAACCCCTGAAGTCCATTATCACATGCTGGGTAAATATTATAGTGAAAAAAAATGTTTGCCGCAAAGCCCTGATGTTACCACCACTGAACTGGAATGGTGACTGCACCCCAAACCTTCTTACCTTACTTTCAACAAAGAGGTGTCTGATCTCACTAATGCTGTTGGAGCTGAATGAAAAGATGTTTCACATTCAAACTTTACATTGAATATTTCACATTGAACAAAGATTGCAGCTTCATGCAATAGCAAAATAAATAAATAAGAAATAAATCTTGAAGAAATAAAAAAATAAATCTTAAAGATTTTTAAAATGATGCTGAGGTGAACAGAAAGGTTTAATAATATACTGTTTTAGCAACTGACTTATTAGAGTATTCTAAGTTGGGACACTATACACAGTGAATAAAAAACAGAAAGCAATGATGTGGAAGATTTTATTCAGAATATAACATAGTTATCATATCATATTTTTAAACTGAGAAAATGTGTCATTAAAGGGAAAAAAAGTTGATTTAAAATTCAATGGCATCAACAATTCTCAAATAAGTTGGGAAAATACCATGTTTAGCACTGTATGTAATCCCCTCTTTAAAACAGACTGCAAACGTCTGGAGACTGAGGAGACAAGTTGCTCAAGTTTATGAATAGGAATTTTGTCCCATTCTTGTCTAATACAGACTTCTAGTTGTTCAACTGTCTTCTTTGTCATAACTTCCTCTGTGGGTGAAAGATCTGGACTGCAGGCTGTAGGCCATTTCAGTACATAGATCCTTCTGCTACACAGCCATGATGTTGTAATTGTTGCAGTATATGGTCTGACATTGTCATGTTGGAAAATGCATTGTTTTCCTAGAAAGAGACAATGTCTGGATGAGAGAATATGTTGTTCTAGAACTGCGATATACCTTTCAGAATTGATGGTGCGTTTCCAGATGTGTATGCTGCCCATACCACACACACTCATGTAACTCCATACCATCAGAGATGTAGGCTTGAGATTAAGCCTACAACTTGGGTTTACTTGTCCACCTTAGTCCGGATGACATAGCATCACAGTTTCCCAAAAAAATATTCAAATTTTGGTTTGTATGACCACCGACCAGTTTTCCACTTTGCCTTGTCCCAGAGTAAATACCTGGGCTTCTGGATCAGGTTTAGATACAGCTTCTTTTTTGACCTATAGAGTTTTTGTCGGCAACCGCGAATAGCACGGTGGATTGTGTTCACCAAAAATATTTTCTGGAAGTATTTCTGAGCCCATGTTGTGATTTCCATTACAGTAACATTCCTGTATGTGATGCAGTGCTGTATAAGGGCCTTGACCCTTTCGCTCCGAGATCGGTCCAGATTCTCTGAATCTTTGGATGATATTATACACTAGATGATGATAATTTCAATCTCTTTGCAATTTTTCTCTGAAAAACTCCTTTCTGATATTTTTGAATTGGGGAAATTGGTAATCCTCTGCCCATCTTGAATTCTCAAAGACACTGAAAGGCTCTTTTTATACCCAATCATGTTGCCAATTGATTTAATAAGTTGCGAATTGGTCCTGCAGCTGATGTACATTTTACCGGTCCTTTTTTGCTATCTGTCCCAACTTTTTTGAAATATGTATCTCTCATGAAATCCAAAATTATCCAAAATTTGGCATGACATTTCAAATGTTATCTATATTTTCTTTTTAATAAAATATAGAAATTTGAAACTCCCACTTCATTGCATTCTGTTTTTATTCACAATTTGTAAGTGTCCCAACTTTTATGGAATCGGGTTTGTACAAAAACTTTGTATGTTTGTATTTCTTGAGTTCTGAAAGGTACCACAACTGTAATACATTAGAGATTATTTAGTGGTCAAAAAATGTGGTTGGAAATAACGTGCAATTGATTCTTGAATTTAGTCCCTTCATCTATTTTAACAATTAGTTGTAGATACTAGGTTTAAAAGCATATATTCGGCATATGGCTTGGCATACTACACATACATACTAGTTTGAAATAGTAGTAAATTGTAAAAAAAAAAAAAAAAAAAAAAAAACCATGAACGATGGGCATGAGTATGAATAGAGAAAAATGTCAAATAACTAACAGCAATCTTTTATAATAAACAGTATGAATTCAACAGACTTTTCTCCATAATAGAATTATATAGTAAACAAGATATCTTATTTGATTTTCCTTTTTTGCATTTTTGTAAAGGCAAGTTTTTGCCTCCTCTCCATCAAAGACTGTCTAGAACTAGTACTTTTCTTTTAACGATTACACCGGTCAGCTAAAACATTAAAACCCCTCACAGTTAAAGTGAAAAACATTGATTATCTTATTACAGTGGCCTGTCAAGTGGTGGGTTCGATTCGGCAACAAGTGAACAGTCAGCTCTTCAAGCTGATGTGCTGGTAGCATAAAAGTAAAGGGCAAGCTTAAAGACTAGATAAGTATGTCAGAGTGTGTTCAAAACGGCTGGTTTTGTGTAATGTTCTAAATGTACTAAATGTTTTAATGCACTAAAAGCTTGTTCATGCAAATGTTTCAAGTGTTCGCTCAGCGGTTGCGGTAAGGGGTGCTGTATAATCTCAGAATCAGGCAGAAACGTAGTCATCAAACAGGCACAGATCAAAACACGGATAATCCGAATATTCAGGTAGACAAATACAGAAGAGTAGGCAAATCTCATAAATGTGAAAACAGGCATAGGGTCAGGACAGGCATACATACAGGAAACATTAGAAGAACCATCGGTACATTTGCATAACAAACAATACTTTGCGCTGCATTGTAGCATGTGACTAACAGGAAACAGTCTATCAGAATTTAGGTAAAGGGAGCTACAACTGTTACAGGTACATTCATAGTACAACGAAACTACCACCATTGGGTCCCTGAGCAAGACAATTAAACCTCAACTGCACAGATTAATCAAAATAAGAAATGTAAGGTTAAGTGTGCTACTCCTTTAAATGTTGCTGTAGGCCTCTTGGAAACCTCCCCTGTTTTCTCTTAGTCATCAACTTGGAGGGATGTACAGTTGTTGATAATATTTTCTTTACTTGATGATGACTGTCTTCATTGTGTTCCAAGATATTTGCAATGCCTTGGAAATTATTTTATACCCTTATTCTGACTGATACTTTCCAACAATGACATCTCTCAGATGCTTTGGATGCTCTCTGTGCACCATGGCTTTTGCTGTAAGCTGCAACTTTATTTTGGGTTAATCCAAGGTGCTTTAAATGATGACAGGCTTGTACTGATTGCTTTGTAAAATTAGTTTGAATGTGATTGCGTAATTTGAACACCTCCATATTCCCAGAAGGTGTTGACACTTATGCAACCATATTATTTTATTGATTTTTAATGATTTCAGTTTGTCTATTGTTACATTATACAGGATATAAGGTGGAATATGTTCTGAAATTATTTATCATCAGTTAAATTTTTTTTACAACATAAAAATCTACCATTTTAACAAAACTATGTAGAATTTTTATATCCACCATACATTAAATAGTGAATTATGCCTTAAGCCTGTAGTGATTAACACTTTTTATGGTTCATGTTTATATTATGTGTATGTTATGACTACTGCTTATGTTACAGTTACAGTTACAGACTGTACAGCAGACGCTCTTATCCAGAGAGACTTACATTTTGGTCTCTCTTTTTTTTTTCAACTGATGAATTGTGGGCTATGGGCCTTGCTCAAGGGCCCGCAGTGGTTGTTTGGTAGAGGTGGGATTCAAACCTCTGACTTGCTGGTATTAGTCAAACACTTTAACCGCTAGACTACCACTTCATGGCTTTTATCTACTTCCTGTGCTAAGCGATTTTTAATCCGTATGTGTTCCTTTCATGTGATCTTGTTGTCCATGCATCCTGTTTCTATTGATTTTCTCCAGTTTTGTCTGCTGGTTGGGGTTTTTTTTTATCATGTATCATTCATTGTTAACATTTATATCCCTTGTGTTTTATGTTGTCTGTTGTGAATATTTCTTGTACCACTGTGGTGAGTCTTGACAAGTTAAGTGTTGGCAAGTTTGTTAGCACCAAGTCGAGTTAGTTTAGCAAATTAAGTTTAGTTTAGGTTTGTTGTTTTGCCAAATGGATATTTTTGTAAATAAAAACTGCATGTGGGTTTACAACTATTTGCCGCTGTAGGTTTATCCCAATTCCAGCATTGGTTATATTGTTGATTATACTGTTTTTAATGGATCAATATTGTTTTTCCTGTACAGGGTGTACCCCTGCCTCTCACCCTATGTGAGCTGGGATAGGCACCAGCAGACCCCTGTGACCACGAATTAGGGAATAAGCATGAAACAAGATGAATGACTGACTGAATGAATGAATGAATGAATGATTGGACCATTGCATTGTTTTTGTTCTCCTTTTGTGGACAACATTAGTATTATGGTCTTCATCTCTGAATCTGATTGATAGAAATGGCTGGATCAATTTAATGATTATCTTGTTTACCTAATTTCTGACAGGCATTTTATCATTGGTTATGTTATTTGTAATTTTTAATACACAATATAGATATTAATTTTGTTCCAATTTGAAATATGATAATTATATTGCTTATCCATTATATGGTGTAGTATGCCTTATGCCTCTAGTGTATTGATGTGATTTACACAGTGCAGACATTTTCATGCAGCAACCATAATGCGAGATAAGGACCAAGAAGTTCAGTTCTTTTATACAATTATACAAGAAACAATGTTCCACTAAGGTGTTGTTTGAACTATGTTCCTACCTTGCTGAGGCTATACTGTGAGATAAGGTAAAAAAAAAATTGAAATCCACCCTTCAAAAAACTATAGTAACAGAATTATATTCCTGCAAACATCCACATTAATCATGCAATTATAATTCCCCAGCACTTCAAATGTATTCTTGTCAAAATGTTTCAGCTGATGTAATGTCTATATATTGTATGGCCTGTTAGAAAGTAGAAAACGCTAATCACCATACCGACAAGAGCATTGCCTTCACTTTGTCAGCTTCCCTTTTTGCTGTCAAGGTTTTAGGGGAGCAAGGTTGTCTGGACTCTCCAACTAAAGCTTTTCCTAATGTAGTTTGGTGGATAATTGGATAACACAGGTTTATCCTTTGCAAGCACTTTATATGAGCAATCCAATTTCACATCCTTCTGAAAGGAAAGCCATTATTCCTCACAAAAAGGCGATGCTGTAGTCACCCTTGCACAAAAAGCAGCCTGAGATATTTCGTAAATCCTATCAGCACTTAACCTTGTTATCGGCCAATCTGTATTTTTGCCATATAATTTTAGATTTGGCTCCATCTCCCATATGTGATGTTTATCCAGATAGATATAGGTATTCATATTTATTGTACCTGGGGATTGTGTTAAAATTGTGTGAGCCTCAAAAGTGTTTAGTTTAATAAGGTGATTTTATTGTCGATTATTATGACAGCTGGTTTTCCGGTTTGTCTCAACAGTATGGTCACCTGCCACTTCTCACCCACCAGCCAGCTGTCTTCAATCATATGAGAGCTACCAAATGGTTAAATGGTAGCCTAATGCATACTTCCTTAGAGACAAGTGACGCCATGCATCTGCATCCATCTTTTAACACAGATACTCATAATGTTTCACTCAAAGGAAAGCACAGTCTGTTCTTGACACATTCACAAACTCACAGCCTTCCACAGCTGCAGTTGTTTTATTGTTTCTTTGGATATACAGAAGTTGTAACCAGTCAATATTGGTTGCTATGGCTTCCATGTTCATTCATTCATTCATTCATTCATTCAGTTAAAATTGTTTTAAATTTATTTTAAAAATTAACCATTTAATCATGCTATTCAATTGACAAATGCTACACTAATTATCATTAGTGATGGGTTGTACTTAATTGATTCATTCATTCATTTTGAGCAAATTTTTACGAGCGGTTCACATTCCGGCTAAGAATGCATTGGTTCAGCATATTGTGCTTGAGGTGAGCTAATCATAGATGGACAACCCAAATAAACAATGTATTAATCTCTTCCGGTTCTTACAGCATTATAGTTTTCTATAGTTTGTGTGACCAAGGTTTGGTTAAGTAGTATGTCTGCTAGAGAAGTAGGAAATAACATTTTCATTATAACGAAACAAATAAAAAAATAAAAGATTTGTTCATTTTGCTAAATGAGACTGAAAGGTCTAAGTCAGTAAAATGTTCAGAATATCCAATCATGAATTATCAGATATCCAGATAAACAAAACTGTTCTTGTGTGTCATGTCCATGTGTGCATGGTGCCAGTCAAACAGGCGTGTATGCAGGTTAATAAATTTTTGAAAAGTCTGCAATTTGAGCATGAGGTGCAATCGTGTCCTTTCTTTTGAGCAAATCAATTAATGTTCAGGGGCGGCGCAGTGGTGTAGTGGTTACCATGGTCGCCTCATAACAAGGTTCTGGGTGGCCGGGGATCTTTCTGTGCAGTGTTTACATGTTCTCCCAGCGCTTGCGTGGGTTTACTCTGGTTTCCTCCCACTGTACATTAGGTTGATTGGTGAGTCAAAATTGCCAATCGGAGTGAATGTGTGTGAGAGTTGTTGTTTGTGTATGTGTGCCCTGCGATGGACTGGGAAACTTGTCCAGGGTGTACCCCTGCCTCTCACCCTATAAGCGCAGGGATAGGCTCCCTTGACCCCGAATTAGGGAATAAGTGGGTAAGAAGACGAATGAATGAATTAGTTTTTAAATATTTTTGCCATCATGCAGTCAGACCATTTCAATGTACCTGAAGTCTCTTATCATTCTCCCTCCATGGATGTATTACCATATTCATCTCTGAATCTGATTAATAGAAGTGACTAGATCATTTTAATGATTACTTTGATTACGTAATTACTGATAATAAATCCACATTGACCGCAAATTAACGTACTGCACTCTTTAACATTTAACATTTTTTAGCTAGAATTAATGATGTATCATCAGCTATTAATAGCTGTTAATAATTAGATTAGTTTGTTTGCACCCCCCCCCCCCCCACACACACACACACATATTTTAAATCTTTTAGAATGTAAATGAAGTCCAACAGCTTTTGCTTTGAATAAATTTGGTGCTATTAAAAGTTCACCTCTGCATGTATACACCAGCACCCGGCACCACCTAGCAGATTGATGAGAGGGGCAAATCCTGTCAAAACTAAATGAAGTAATTATTTATAGCAATAGTAAAAAAAAAAAGTAGTGAAGTCTTCAGTGTGTATAAACTGTGCTGACGATTTCAGCATTTGAAACAACTCATTGGCTGGTTTGTGAGGAAGCTTTCCATCTTTCATTTAGGAACATGCCTCTGAGGCTTTGAATCTATGAGACGTGAAAGAAATATCTGTTGCTGTCAGTAAGCAAGATGTTGAGAAATAGTGAAAGTTTTTGTTAAGAAAAAGAGGTGAAATGTTTAAAGGGACTTTGCTTCATAGCTTAAAACACACATTGAACATTGTACAGAACCTTACTGTACATGATCTTTGCATTGCTTTCTTAATGTGAATTACAAAATTTATGCAAAAAATATCATTGAATTAAAATAAATTAAATACCACCACCACATAATTAGATTTGATTTTGTAAAATATAAATGTTCTTTCTACCAAGCGGTACATCCGATTTGATAAATTCTTCATGTTTTTACTATGTATTGATTTTAAAAAAATAAAGCTGTTTAATAGACAATGACAATTTGATTGAGTTTAGTTTCCCAACAAAATTCTCTCCAAAAGCAGGTTTAGTGTATTGAACTTTTTATTTAATTTAACCTGCATGGCAGATTGAGAGTCAGAGGGTTTAATATAGTGCATATAGAGTTATTGTAGTGCTTATAAAGTTATTATAGTGTTTATAAAGTTATTATAGTGCTTATAAAGTTATACTACAACGATACAATGATTGCGGGATGAGTTTATTTTATTGTTGATCAAGTCAAACTCAGTCGCACTCAATACTTGATGTTATTTATTTCTACCCAGGTAAAAGACAATGAGTTTTTAATATGAGGTAAAATGTGGTAATATGTCACACATTGTTCACATTCATAGTGCTGATTTATTGTTTGTTTACCTGGTGCATGTACAATGTAAGGTACAATAAGAATAAACATCGCTCATCAGTCACGGCCAAAAAAAACTTTCTGGTTGACTGCAGCCAAAAGCCAGGCTCTAATTGAGTGGTACACACTGGTACACACTGGTACAAAGTAACCTTGAATGTTACATTCATGTAAACACTACTATTATTTTGTTCTCAAAGCATTTCCATAATACTAAATATTTAATAAGTAGGGCCAGCTCTAGCGATGGTTAGGGATGAGCTTCCCCAAACGTCTGTCTTACCCAACCAATCAATTTTTTTTAAAGATAGCGGTATACAAATATGTTTTTTGCAGAATTTATGATTTGAAAGAAGCCTAATATACAGTTCGTATAGAAAGTATTCATTCAGTCATTCATTCATTCATCTTCTTTCCCGATGATTCCCTAATTTGGGGTTACGGGAGTCTGCTGTTGCCTTTTCCAGCGCACATAAAGCTAGAGGCATGGGTACTACTTAGATGGATCGCCAGTCCATCTCAGGGCAACACATAGACAAACAACCATTCACACACACAATCACTCCTATGGACAATTTACAATCACCAATCCACCTAATCTGCATGTTTTTGGATGGACTGTGAGGGGAAAGGTAATTGAACCTTTTTGTTGTGAGGCCACCATGCTAACCATTACACTACCACATTGCCCAGAAAGTATTAAGGGCCCTATAAAACTTTTTTCACTCCTTGTTATATTGCAGCCATTTGCTAAAATCATTTAAGTTAATTTTTTCCTCATTAATGTACACACAGCACAGCATATTGACAGAAAACCACAGAATTCTTGACATTTTTGCTGATTTATTAAAAAAGAAAAACTGAAATATCACATGGTCCTATTCATACCCTTTGCTGTGACACTCATCTATTTAACTCAGGTGCTGTGCATTTCTTCGGATCATCCTTGAGATGGTTCTACACCTTTATTTGTGTTTTATTTTAATGATTGGACTTGAAAGACACACACCTGTCAAATGAGAATCATGAGGTCAAAGGAACTGCCTGAAGAGCTCTTATGACGACCCATTGTGACACATTTGTGACGACCAGGACACTTCCTAGAGCTGGCCGTCTGGCCAAACTGAGCTAATGGGGGAAAACAGAAATAAAATTCTAATTCTAAGCGGTATGTGTGGACAATAGTGGTGGCAGCATCGTGCTGTGATGGTGTTTTTCACCTGCAGGTACAGGAGGACAGGTTGCAATCAAGGGAGAGATGAATGCGGCCAAGTGCAGGGATATACTGGACAAAAACCTTCTCATGACCTCAGCCGAAGGTTTACGTTCCTACAAGTCAATGATCTTAAGAACACAGCTAAAATAAAGAAAGAGTGGTTTCACAACAACTCTGTGACTGTTCATGAATGGCCCAGCCAGTGCCCTAACTCTGAGCATCTCTCCAGAGACTGAAGAGCATCTGCAAGGAGGAATGGCAAAGGATCCACATATCCAGGTGTGAAAAACTTGTTGCATTTTTCCCAAAAAGACTCATGGCTGTATTAGATCAAATGGATGCTTTTACTAAATACTTAGCATGTGCATGTGATATTTTCAGTTATTCTGTCAATATGGGGTGCATTAATGATTTTAGAAAATGGCTGCAATATAACAAAGAGTGAAATAAGTCTGAATACTTTCCGTACCCACTGTAGTTCTCTGTGTTGAAAACTTTAATGAAATGGTGTAGAAAACCCTGTCCAATGACATAGTGAAAACGTTGTTGGTTGTCTGTAAATAACAGCACAAAGAAAGTCTATATACGCCTCAATAGTTTAGTGGATTTTTAAAAATGTTTACTATTTTTCTCATTCAAAAATAATTCATTGAATTTTACAGATCTAAAGTATCTATCTCTTCAACCCCTCCGTCAAAAATTGTTCACCTGGAATATCTGTCCGTTCACCCTTTACGCAAGAAGCGGACTACTTAATATGTGATACATGTTAATGATAAATTCCTCAAAATACATACTACTAACATAAACAGGTAGAAATTGGCTACATTAAAGGTGTCTCTAGTTTATATTATTTTACTTTGTATGGTTTCTGCTCTAGAAACTGAAATTTTACAGAATTAGATTTTTATTCGATGGGTCTAACAAAATTTATAACGGATTACTCAAGTATTTTTTTATTACCAGTCTACACTTATAGTATTACACGTCTCACTCGTTTGCTCCAGCTCGAACGGAATCATTTTGACTCCTCAGCTTGTATTTATCTATTAATTCTCTTGATTGAGTGGTAGTTTAAAATAAGCACTAAGCATTTATATGTGGTCTATTTGCTCCATTAGATGAGATTAGCGAGGAGTCTTGTGACAAACATGTGTGTCACGGATGTCGCATTGCTGCAACATTCACATTAATCTCACACACTCAAGCAAACGTGCTACAGTACTAAAAATGACAACATTTATCTTCATAATAGTTAACTCAGTCGAGTCAGATTTTCTTTTATTTCAAGATATTTTTTTTCCCACACCAGCTTTACAACTATAAGTAAAATTATCTAGTGAATAAATACCTGCAAACTACAAATGTATAAAATTGAAACCAGCACCATGCCGGCGACAGAGAGACAGGGCTATCACAACAAAGATGTTAACTGTTGATCTTAAAGTGATTTGTTGAAGCAGAACTGCAGATACATAAATCAATGTGTGTTTAAAGAGAGCATCAACTAAATAAGATGTAACAAGACCAGAGTGATTCAAGGTAGGCTCAAAACATCTGCACTCCCTTGGGGGTGCATGCTGTTAGGCTTTTATTTATAGGACCTATAATTTCAAGGAATATCAGCTTGTAATGGTGTGTGTGTGTGTGTGTGTGTGTGTGTGTGTGTGTGTGTGTGTGTGTGTGTGTGTAAGTGTGGGTGTGTGTGTGTGTGCAATCAAGTAAGTCACTATCACAAGATGTTCCTACGATTCTGTTTATGCCTGAATAATCTGTTTTACATTTTATATCCAACAGCAGGGCAAAAGTAACTTTTCTCCTGAAAGATCTCTCTCTCTCTTTATTCATTTTCTTACCTGCTTATTCCCTAATTCGGGTTTAAGGGGGTTTTCTGGTGGCCTAATCTGTTTTTAGACTGTGGGAGGAACTGTTTTTGGAGCACCCGGAGGAAACCCACGCAAGCGCGGGGAGAACCTGCAAACTCCGCACAGAAAGATCCCTTGTGAATCGTACCTGGGACCTTCTTGTTTTGAGCTGACCATGCAAACCAATACTCCACTGCGCCGCCCATATCAAATGATCAAATTATGCATATTGTAATTGACTCTGTTCGGCACAGAGTTCTGATCTTTCCTTCACTGAACACCTTTGGGATAAACTGGAATGGTGACTGTAACCCTGACAGATCTCACTAATACTGTTCAAGCTGAATGAAGAGATATCTCATATTCAAGCTTCACATTAGAGTGGAAATATATATTTATATAATACACTCAGTATACATATAGACATAGTGACATGATCAGACCACAGAAACAATTAAAACAATAACAGACTACTACACAAATATCAATAACTATAAATGCTTAAAAATCCTTTTCTTTTGAATGAATAGCAAATTAGTGTATCTGTAAATAATTTGTGACTTTCTGCAGGATCTGTTGTTTGACTTTTTCACTGAACGCTGAATTGAATGTTCTGAATTTATTCATCTTGATGACTTGAATCTGTAATTTCTTTCTGTGTTTTAAATGTTAAATATACAGATCTTTTTTTAAAATGATACCTAGATTTAACTTTTCAAATTGTCAATATCAAAACAATTGTCCCTACTAAAATCAAAAAGTTACGTATGATAATTTGTAACATTATTAAAACTGTAGCTTTTTGTGTTTCCTATGTGAGATAGCTGGGGCAACTTTATGTCTATGGACGTTACATGCTCGATTTCCTGTGAAAACCTTCCAGTTCCACTCAGATTATAAAACATTATTACAAGATTTCTGTTGTAATTACCACTGTAAATCGATATAGAGAAGGAGATAGATGTGAGCACTAAATCATAACGTACTTGCTTAATAAATCATTTCAGATCATTTTTAACTAAAAAAAATGATGAACTGCAGCATTAAGCTAATTTTTCAGTTGACCACATTTTCTATACTAGATGTTATCACTCACTGTGTGATTGCGTCTAGAAATACTCACACTCACAACAGACTCCCCTGGGATGAGACTACTCACGTGTTCGGAATTTCAGCACGCTTCCTAAAGCTTTTATTCTTGTGTCACTGTCTATGCAATGAATGGATTTGGACACCTCCCAAGAACAACTTGTAGTTCTGCCTCTTTCTCCAAATAAAAAAAGGTCACTGTGGGTTCACAGGATGTAAAATGAGTCTAATTATTAGGATATCAATGGTTGCAGAATACCTAATGCCTCCAGACTGCTTGCTCTGACATGCTGTAGCAAAGCTGAAACACGAGGCCATTTGACTGAAATAGAGCCCTGCAAGTAAACTATGTAGAAACACTCTGGTGATACTTTTTGCAGTAAGCACAAAAGAAAATAAAAAAAAAAAAATTACACACAAGTGATGTGCGTAACCCGGTGGTGTAGTGGATAGCACAGTCGCCTCACAACAAGAAGGTCCCGGTTTCGAATCCTGGGCCAGGATCATTCTGTGCGGAGTTTGCACTTTTTCCCCGCGCTTGGGTTTCCTCTGGGTGCTCTGGTTTCCTCCCACAGTCCAAAAACATGCAGATTAGGTGAATTGGTGATTGTAAATTGTCCATAGGAGTGAATGTATGTGTGAATGGTTGTATGTCTATGTGTTGCCCTGAGATGGACTGGCGACCCTTCGAGGGTGTACCCCCGCCTCTCGCCCTATGTGTGCTGGGATAGGCGCAGCAGACCCTGTGACCCCGGATTCAGGAATAAGCGAGTGAGAAGATGAATGAATGAATGTGCTTAACCTGAGGACAAATCATCATCTGTTTATTTGTTATTTCACCAGAGAGCCAAATGGTTTTAATATCTCACGTATTTCTTTGAGTATCATTCATTCATTCATTCATTCATTCATTCGTTCACCTACTTGCTCGCTTATTCCCTAATTCGGGGTCACGGGGGTCTGCTCGCGCCTATCCCAGCTCACATAGGGCAAGAGGCCGGGGTACAGCCTGTATTTGTCACCAGTCCCTCTCAGGGAAACAGATAGACAAACAACCATTCACACACACATTCACTCCTATGGACAATTTAGAATCACGAATCGACCAAATCTGCATGTTTTTTGGACTGTGGGAGGAAACCGGAGTACCCAGAGGAAACGCACACAAGTGCAGGGAGAACATGCAAACTCCGCACAGATTGATATATATATATATATATATATTTAGAGAGAGAGAGAGAGAGAGAGAGAGAGAGAGAGATAGAGATATAGATATATTTAGTCCCTACCTAGACGTGCCACAGCTTTACTAAAAATGGTTACGTTATATATTAAATGGGATGAAGAATATAACAATATTGTTAAACACCCAACACACATGTAATTAAGCCATTATAGTGTGCTGCCAGGGTACATTGACAGTCCTGTCAGGGAATAAACGGGTCCTTTCTTACGCCAGTATTTGCAAAACCGATAATCTCCCAAAATGAGGATGCAGTTAAACATAGCATCTACTTGATCTAAACCTGGTAAGCATAACTTTTAATCATGCCAAAAAAAAAACACTTTACAGTATTGTGCTTTGGAGTAAAGCAAAACAAATTAAAGACAAGGGCAGGTAGGTATTAGATCTGTAAAAACAGACATGACTGCACAATTAAAGTGTGTATTAATTTACAAATTAAAGCAAAATGCCAGATTTTTGCTTATGGAGATATAGCACAACCTGTCTCCTTTCAAAGGTTTATATGTGGCCAAACGTATATTTAATGCAATATTAGTTGATGTCATACAATTAAACATTTTACTGTATTAAATGAAAAAGTGGCAACCTTGACATTAAAACCATTAAAACAAAAAAATATATATATATAATTGTTGAAGGCATTGTTTAATGCAATAATTATGCTGAATAAGAAAAGCACTTTTGTTGATGTTTAAATAGTTAAAATAATTATTTAGGTATTTCATATTGACAAATACAGACACCCTTTTCCAGAGCGACTTGCATTTAGCTCAATTATAAAACTAAACAATTGGGTTTTCTTTTTGATAGGACAGAGAAAGATGAAATAGGGGAGAAAGAAATTATTTGGAGCGCAGCCGCACATGTGGGTTCCGGCACCCTGCATTGATCATCCTATTAAAGGGATGAAATAAATTAAAATTTCCCAATGCCATTTCACTTATATTGGCAAGCAAAAGATCAAAAACAGTCAGATTCAGATAGCAAGACAAAACATTAGGTATTGTAGAATTTTTTTAAACGAGCAACAGGTTATGTCTCACCTAGTGTTACTGTTGCACTGTTGTTTACAGAGCAGCTATTGCAGAAGAAGTTGCATCAAATTGTTAATGCTAGCTAAGAGAAAGCTATGCTCTGCAGCCTTCTGTATATGGTGCACATAGTTACAGAGTGGTTCCCTGACCACTACTGAACGCATTCAAAATAAACACAAAGAATCTGAATAGTGAAGCAATAAAGTTGCCGCTCTGGGTCCGAAATGATGCAAATTTTTTGACATTGCACTACTACCGCGGCGTGGCCTGATGTCGGGGGCTGAGTGAAACATAATAGAAGCAGTGCGGAAAGAGTGTTGGTGTCTGTGCTAAGCTAAAACAATGTGGCTAATGTCAATACAATGTTGTCTGTCTCTTGGAGAATAAACTGGACTAGAAGCTAACCATGGTTGGATGCAGACTGTTATATTTATCACGAAAATTCATCATGCCTTGATGGGCCAGAACTGTTTTGGCAGCATAGTTGGGGTCAACAAAATATTAGGCAGTTATTTTCTCACTAATAAATTCTTAGTGAGAGAAATATTTTCCAAACTGTGGGGCAGGTTATGGTAAAGGAGAAGTTTCTACGGCAAAGTTTTAAAAAGAAATTTGAGCTGAAAAGAATATGTATAAAATCTGTATAATATGTACATTTATAGTATATTTTAATCCTTACATGATATAGAAATTACATGGTATCAAAATGATTGCAGTAATTGCAGTTTCATTGGAGTGCTTGACTTTTTTTATACTGCAAAAAAGGAAGTCTGGCAGAAGAATTTTGGGGACGTTTGGTGTAGTGTGTGAATGTTTCCTTGTACCTGGTATTTGAACATGCACAATGTTATCATAATGTAACTAAGAAAACTAGTGATTTGAAAAATGTATCCTTATTGTATTTTGTAAATAAATGAGGATATATTGTTCTTTACATAGGATGTCGAATCAGAATGTCGATTTTGGTTAGCCTATTTAAACATAAATACATATATAAGACACAAACAGTAAAATGATAGTTAGGAATTTCATTATTTACATTATTATAATACTAGTAAATAGACAGAAATGCAATGGTGAAAATATTTGTCTTTTTTCCAACACATAATTGCAAAACACCTGACGTATCATTAAACTTGGTTCTAGAATTTTACAGCAGTATTTTATAATAGCTATGGCTTAAAGTTTGAGAAAGGTGGCTGATGCTATATAATGAGAAAATGACATTTTAACAAGGGTCACCAATCAACATTGACTGCTTCTTATTATCAAATATACAGGGGAATAAATGCATGCATCAGTACTAATTGTGTATTGTTCCAACACCATTTATATTTATAGAAATTCTAAAATATTAATGGCTTATAGAAGCTGATATATAAGTCTAGTGACATAAAAAGACAGACATCAACATATATTACCCAATTAGTAATGAAAATTAATTTAAATTCTCTTTTATTAAAAAGAGCTTTTTTCTCCAGCATAAGCATTGCTAACAGCATACAGCATTAAATAAATCTGTAGCAAACACCAGCAATGTTCGATAAATGTTGGTGAAATGTTAAATTAAGCGTTCTTCACCCAATATATTGTTTTTAACTTTCGGACTCGATCAGCTACTTTGAACAAAGGCTCACAGTCTCTCTTCAACTCCCATAATGACAGGCACACTTCTGGAAAGACCTCTCACTAGATGTTAGAGTGTGGCTTTGGGGATTTTCAGCCTCAGTCTCAGTAGTAGTAGTAACATCAGATACTAATGTTGGGTGAGGAGGTCTGTGGTGCAACTGGTGTTACAGTTCATCAGAAAAGTGTTGAGCGGAATTAGGGTCAGAGCTCTGTGTAGAACACTCAAGTCCATTTACACCAACCTCAACAAACCATGTCTTCATTAAGGCATGGACATGGATGGGGATTTTGTCATGCTGGAACAGTGTTTATGTTTCTTAGTTTAAAGAATTATTCTAGCATATTATATGGCAACTATGTGCTGGTGAAGGGTCTATAATCTGTAAATAACTAGACTGAATAGCAGTCATTAAATATGCATTTCTTCAAGATTAATTTTAAATACTTCTGCGGAAATGACTATCAAATATTCACAGACTTTCTGCAGATTTATTTATTGTCATGCAGCAATATTTAAAACGAATTGACAAATTTGATGATTCCAAAAGTGAAATCATGTGACTGAAACATTTTGAATCATTACTTACATTAGTAAATCATTACAAACCGTTTGGCAATCAACAAAAACAATTCCATAACTGAATATATGAAATATTTACAAAAAAAGAAATATCTGAATATGAGTCTCTGCCAAATACCATGCTATGCCAAATGTTTTACTATTAATATTAATATTGTCCTATAAAAAGGTCATGGATATGATGTTTGTTTGTTAGTAATTCACATCAATGTCTGCAAAATGCTTTTTCACATTCTGTTACACAAGGTTGTAGTTGTCAGAACATGTACTACTGATATGCGTCGGCCAATTAAGGCAGCAAGATGTATGAGAAAGCTCATTTCCATTTTAACAAAAAGACTTCAGCATATCAGAAGAAAAGTATATTTTGTATGTGGGCTACATTTTCCTTTGTCAGATTGTGTCTTGGCCAGTGTCTCTGAATCGTTCAAACATTGTGTACATAGTTAAGTGTCGAGCGTGGTGTGTCTTGCATTACTGTCATAGGATTGGTGTGGCGTTTAACATATTTCTGAAATCAGTATTTTAGTCATGGCAGGCTAAAGGGGAGGCTGATGCTCTGACTGACAAGCTGCCCTACAAAATGGAAATTTGGGCAAAGCATTTCATATTCATTACTTGATTTAAATTCTAAAGTGGATGTGAATTTCCTCCCAAATGTTCTCTGATGTAACATCTTGGCATGGTTTATGCTAAAGCCTAAGAATAGTACTTTATCATTATATAT
>JAOTRA010000029.1:8710314-8733230 GCA_026260255.1 Pseudolaguvia tuberculata
GTGTGTGTGTGTGTGTGTGTGTGTGTGTGTGTGTGTGTGTGTGTGTGTGTGTGTGTGTGTGTGCGTGTGTGTGTGCGTGTCTGTGTATAGTTGCTTGTCTATGTGTGCCCCGCAATACACTGGCGACCTGTCCATGGTGTGCCTCTCGCCCTATGTGCACTGGGACAGGCTACAGAAAACCCCGTGATCCTTAATTAGGGACTAAACTGCTAAGAAGATGAATGAATGAATGAATGAATGAATGAAAGGCATCGCAATGTTGTGCTTATGTACATTGCAGCTGTTTTTGTCCTTTTTCTTTAATTTTTGTTTAAATTTGAAAAATGGAAGATATTTTTATTCTTTTTGGAATTGATTTTTTTTATACTTGAATTGATTCAGCCTCAAAGGGGTAAAAAAAATCGCATTGGACTTATCTGCAGAACCATGATGTTCTGTTTTAATCACATACTGTAAGTGTAGATTAACATATCAGACATTCGCTCTGAGCATACTGTATGTCATATAATTTAACCCAGCCCACTTTTACCATTATACTAATTAAATAAGATTGATCATAAACATAATGTTCACACTAAACATAAATAATGTTCACACTAAAAGTCTTTCAGCTGTAAATTCTGTAAGTTACAGAGGCCTCATGGACTTCCTGCGATTTGATAAATCTCTTACCATATTGTGCTACGGCGACATCTCAATCAGCTTTCAAGCGGCTGCTTCAGCTTATATTTTGAGGGCTGTCTCAATTGCAAAATCCCTTGAGTGCTCTATAAAAATCCCACAATGCATCAGGGAGCATTGAGATACTTTCAGTTGCCTTACAGCAGAACAAAAATAACACAAAGTTTCTACATATTGTTAAAGCATTTAAACCGTCCTCAACATTTTTTTATTGTATGTTTTATTTAGGGTATGATAAGGCTAACAACTTGTGTTTTATGACTTGGAAACATTCACTAGCTGGCGTTTAATCATCATAAATAAACAGCATTAAAAGTAACAAAGGGCGGCATGGTGGCATAGTATGGTCGCGTCACAGCAAGAAAGTCTCTGGTTCTGTTCCCAGGTTTTTCTGTGTGCAGTTGGCATGTTCTCCACATAGGTTTTCTCTGGGTTGTCCGGTCCATTCCACAGTCCAAAAACATGCATTAGGGAGATATTACATAGAGTGTGTGTGGTTTCTTGTTTATGTGTTAGACCATGTGATGGACTAGTGACCTGTACAGGGTGTACTCCTGCCTTTCCCCATATGTGAACCATGTGACCCTGAATTAGGTAATAAGCAGCTTAGAAGATGAATGAATATTAACCAAAGGTAAGTATAGTATCCAAAATCTGTACACAAGGAAGAATAAAAATAAAAAACGATTTAAGTATTTTTTAAGTAGTAAAAATATAATTTATTGACACATTTTGTGTCTATGTACATGCATTTAGATAGTAAGGAAATAAAATACAATCCTGTTTGATTTTTGATTTTGTTTGTTTGTTTTTTTTTATTTATAATGCAGGACATCCAGATCTTTAGAATGAACATTTGTTCATAAATATGCTGTTTTTATGGTATTTGTTGATAGAAGGGGTTCATTTGATGCCAATGGAGAAAGTAGAAAACATTCATTTTATTTGGAGAGATATTACAAATGTGTTATTTGTGTTCAAAAATAACCTTGTTTTATTTATTAATTAATTAATTAATTTATTTATTTTTTATTTATTTATTTATTTGTTTATTATTTGTTAAAATCATCCAAACTCCTTTTGTAGACCAGAACTGACTGATTGACTATCACAAATGAATATTTGCTCTTCTGAATAAGCTACATACTAAATTTGCATAGTAATTTGTTTTAACCTATAAAATACGTGGTGGCGTCGTGGTTAGCACAGTTGCTTCACAGCAAGGTCCTGGATTCGATTCATGGGCCAGAGATCATTCTGAGCTAAGTTTGCATGTTCTCCGGGTACTCTGGTTTCCTCCCATAGTCCAAAACATGTACCTTAGGTTGATTGGTGATTCTAAATTCACTCCATCTCCATAGGAGTGAACATATGTGTGAGTGGTTGTTTGTCTGTGTGTGCCTGGTGATGGGCTGGCCATGATGTAACCCTGCCTCTTGTCATATGTGCTCTGTAATATGCTCCAGAAAACCCTGTGACCAGGAATTAAGGATTAAGTCATAAATAATTGCAATAATATAGCAAGAGAAATTTAGTGAAATAATATTTAGATTATCATTCATAAATAGAATCAGTATACAACTGGTAACAGTAACCACATGTGATGCTTGGTTGGTTTTTATTTATACCTCAAAAGTCCAGTTACTAGGCAGATCATATATTCTTGCCCGTTTCCAATAAGGTCATAATTAATAGTGCAATAACTTGAAAAGCATTCTGAATTGCCCCACTCCCTTTTCAAATGAAGATTCTCTTTTCAGCTGTGTAATGGCATGTGAAAGTTATTCTTCCTGCCCAGACTTCCAACAGCTACTATCCAGCCCGCGAAAAATATTGACAAGGTGCCTCTTAGTGTCTGCTCACTCATTCCCTGCAATAAAATATCAATCAAATATTTTCCACTTCAATGGGCTAATTTCAGGCCCTTAAGGGGCTTTTGGTTTTGCTTCATTAACATTTATTGCGGACAATCTCAAGGAGGCTTCGGCATGCACCTGCTATATAGTGTTGGAACGATTTGTGCAGAAAGTCTAAAAAGGAAGACACTGATTTGAAAAAAAGCTTTGCTTTTACACAATGCCTAACAGAAATATGTCCCATAAACTGGCTTGTATTGTATAACTCTTTAAATCACATCATAACATCTGAACACACACTTTATGATGTCAGGATCTAACAAATGAAGTCAGTATGTAAATTCAGCTTGCCATATATCTACAGCTGTCTACAAAATTAGTTATTTAGCAATGTCACTTGTACCTGCATGCTGATTTGATTATTTTAACAATTTGTGGTCTGGCATAGTTTAGCTTGTTCAGGGTGATACTTGATAAAGCCAAGCCAACAACTTTAATTATAGCCCTCCCTACTGACTCAATGTGACTGGCTTGGCACCTCTCCAATTTTACTCCATTGATTTTCCCTAACAGTATGAAGAACACTGTTCTCTAGTGGGGATTAATGAATTACAACTTCACAGCCACTCTGGCATTCTTAATGAAGCTAGATTACCCCCAACCCACCCCATAAAAAAAAACAAACCAGCTGCATATGAATTGTTTTATAATCACATCTAAAAATTCTAATTTCTAAAATTTAACATCATTTTAAATAATATCTGTATGATTTGCTGTCACTTTTTGTTTTTGTTTTTTAATCTGCAAATTATGTATTCTGGAATACATGTTAAATCAAAATATAACATTTATTAGGATACATTAATCACATTGAATTATGTGTTACTGAGAATGATCCATTTTATTTGCCTCAGATACCTTCTTTCTACTGTTATCGTTGTGATTTTATTACAATAACTGTTACATACAATGTCTGTAAATCTATTTACCATTTATCGGAATGGTCAATGTCAATGCTGGTTAAAAAGATGTTTTTCTCAGCAAATTGTCACACTGAATGTGCGTTAATTGGGAATAATAAATTCCGATGTTTTAGAAAAAATCTTCATCAAAGTGTTTACGTGGGTGAGTTGGTTGGGGAGGGGGCATGATTTCTTGTTTATTCCACAAAATGAAAGGTCGGAAGAAAAAGTTTGAGTACCACAAATATAAACAATTGTCTAAAACTTTGCATTCGTTTTATGTAATGTGTCTATTTACCAAAAGTAATATAGTACCTTAATAAAAAAGAAGTTTAAATCCTGAAGTTCTTTAGAAAGATTAAATGGGTTGGTCTTTGCAATGTAAGATTTCTATTGAAACCATTTGTTTGCAATTCTGCATTCTTTTCAACTCAGTTCAGGTCATTGAATGTTGTTCAGTTGAAATGGCCTTCGTTTGCCCACGCTATATACAAGAAAAAAGACTGTATCTTCTGCCCTTGTTGGCTTTATCTTTTATTGTTCAACAGGCTGATGCAGTTTAGTAAGCACAAACATTCAATTCAGTGCTGGTTGTGAAATGATTTTGGCTGATAAAATTCAAACTCTTTGCAAAATGTTAACTATTGAGTAATTATTAACTCACCGGTTAGTAGATAAAATACGCTATATGTACATATATATTTATACACATCATACCAACACAGATGTGCTTTTCTCAAACAGTCACTATACAGGTGGAAGTAGAGAGGCTTCTAATATGTCTTTATGGGGGGCGCCGTGACGTAGTGGATAGCACGGGCGCCTCACAGCAAGAAGGTCCCAGGGATCTTTCTGTGTTGAGTTTGCATGTGTGGGTTTCCTCCTGGTACTCCTGTTTCCTCCCACAGTCCAACAATATGCAGATTAGGTTGATTGGTGATTCTAAATTGTCCGTAGGCATGAATGTGTGTGAGTGGTTGTCTAAGTGTTGGTGGTCTATGTGTTTCCCTGTGATGGACTGAGATGTGAGCTGGAATAGGCGCCAGCAGACCCCGAATTAGGGAGTAAGCGGGTAAGAAGATGAATGAATGAATGAATGAATGAATGAATGAATGAATGAATGAATGTTTCATTATATGTTCGTTGGAGCTGAGAAATCCAAAAGTTGCGTTTTAAGCAGTTGATTTTGCTGTAGGCTAATAGAAAGGCTGCCAAAGAGAAGCTGCCTTTTCATCTTCCTATAATCCCAGTGAGTCACTATGCAATCGGATAATAAATGCAGCAATAAAAAGTTAATCGATTAAGCTATGTTTCCCTAAGACATAATTCCAGCACAGTGGTATTTTACATACAAGAAAATGAGTGCACATGTTTAATACTACACTGGTCGTTTACGTTTTTAGAAATCAATACACCAGCATTAGATCAAAGGTTCGCGACATAGTTGATTAGTGGTTGAACTGTTGATCAGTAGAGAGTGGGTGTAGTTTCCAGCACCACCAAGCTGTCACTGCTCAGCCTCTGTGCAAAAATCTCTGTTGAGTTGGATAAAAATTAAGATAAATCTAAGTTGCCTTGGATTAGGGTATATAAATGAAATGTAGGTTCAGTAACAAGGGGCAACACGGTGACTTGATGACAGTGGTTAGCACCTTACAGCAAGGAGGTCCTAGGTTCGATTCCCAGGCAAATGGTATATCCGTGATATGGAGTTTGCATGCTCTCCCCCTTTTTAAAACGTGTTTAAAATAAATGTACATTCACAAAGAAAATAGCATTCAGATGTTTTGTATATGTCATTCTAAGTCTCAAGAACTGTTTTTGAGTCCTTTATCAATCTTACAAAAAGCACCATTGTAAAATAAGATGTTCTAAATTGTTTGCTTCCAACTTTATTTGGGAAATACACATTTATTATTTTATTACTTTGACTATATAATTTAGGGAAGTGGTGCGTTAGTGGTCATCAAGGATCAATTCTCAAAGCACTATCAGTCTGCTACCCCAATTTTGCTTTCTTTTTTTAAATTTTCTTCCCTTCCCACCCTTCCCTTTCCATCAATTGGTGCCTTGTTGAGCACTATTTATATTCATGATGATTAAATGCTACAAATGTCATATAATTGTGCTTTATGGATTTTTTTTTAAGGTACTGTCCTTAACATTAGAATAGTTCGGCTGCATTTTTCCTTGTTTAATAATTTTTTAACCATGACCAAATTGCTAAGAAGGGCTTTATAGATTTATACAGAATTCAGTGTTACATTGTCACATTATTCCTACCACAAGGATCCAAAAATAATTCTAAGAAATTAATTCCAAGATTAAACCTCTTCCAATTTTAATTTCAAAACAATAATTATATACAATTAAATGCATATATAATAATTTGATTTTGATGTACTGTATTGGTCCCATGAGGCAAATTCTTTTTTTGCATGTCAGTTATTGTACAGTGCCTCTGGAGATGCTCAAGAACCCAACAGTAGCAGAGTTGAGCCAAGGTCTTCCTTGGCGGTGGTGGGGCTAGAACCCAGATCTTCCTGGTCAACAGATCAACACCTACATTACATTAAGTGATGCTAATTATTTATATATATAAATTGCTTATAATATATTATGGGCAATAGAAAGAATAAAGCTCATGGAAAATCTGATGACTTTCAAAGAATCTAAATATTTAGCGAGTTTGCCTTGTACTTTCAAAGTTGGGGGTTTGCTTTGCATCAGCACTATATGTATAAACCTGTGTGCGTTCAGAAAATAAATGGATGGACGAATGGTGGTACAAATCAGTTTCAGAGTCTATTAAAACTTTTTTTCTTAACTTTGTTATTTTAAAGCTATAGTAGTTTTATTACATATTATAGCATCTATAAGACTTTGTGTAAGAGTGGGTACACTTTAAAGAGGAACTGACTGCCACTAAAGAAATTTATATGCTTTGAATGTCTCGGTTAGCCCTGTTTTAATGAGCACCAGTTCCTATTACTCCCACTCTGTCTAGCCACATGGGCGTTAAATGTCTTTTAGATATTTGGCACAAAACAACTGGGTACTTGCTTTTAAATGATTATTTATTGCAGATAAAATGTACTGTTACCTGGACATGCTGCTCTTTATCCTCTATCAAGCTACAGCTAAAAACTTTGAACCACAGAGGAAATGTGTGCCTTAATAAGTATGCCTTTTCTGGCAAACGGAGAGCAAAAAAAAACATCAAGGAGACACACATATGAAAGCATGTGATTTCTCGACTCTGAGGCAAAACAGGCTCCAAACAGCATGAAACCCGGCTTAAAGGCAAACAAGATGAGACACAGTTGGAATCTAACATGAGCGCATAGGAATCGTGTTCTTGTTCTTACACTTACAAACAGACACAGGCTTCGACTTTTCGTTGCATGTCACACTAGAATCACCTTCACAAGTGCTCGGTAGGAGCTAGCGTTGAGATAGCCTACATGTCACACTGGAATTTCGCTTGAATCCTTTGCTAGCTTTGAAATGTTTGGGTCAGAAGCAAGCAAGAAATCTATCATGGTTATGGCAGAACACAGAAGGTGATGGATGACCTGGATCGGGGTGTTGCATTGGACCCCTATGACAGCAGGCCATTTATAAACAGATTGCACCACACCCTTCTTTGCATGTCATTATGGCACCTCTATATTGCGACCATGCCACTGATAATAAATACTCATAAGCCTAATGATGCCTGATTACTGCTGCAATCTTTGCCTCATTAAGCTGATTAGCTGCAGTATCGTAACTGGGATGATGCCTGTTTAATGATATTCTGGACAACCAGACACCTAGCTGAAGTTTAACTGAAGCCTGAAGTGTACCTTTGGTTTTAGAAAACCCAGCGGACATATCAACAGAGAAATCCGTCTGTTGAAAATCTAAATCATTCGGTCACTTCTAATATCAAGGTCATCCTGTCAAATGATTGGCACTGTTTTGAGTTTTATCTGGGGTTTTTTTTAATGTCTAGCTATTGTGCTAGAAAAATGCCCTTCAGTGTCAAATGGGCCTTGTGTATCTTCAAACAAATCACCGGGGCAGACAGAAGCACTGACCTCAATAATTTAACACAATGCTTCGGATGTTGCCGAACGCTGAGAAAGAACACAGACAGCCAAAACTGAGCCCAAGCTCCCCTGCTTTATTACAGGTTTGTGACCCACATTGGGTGCCTGCTGATAATACGGTGTTTAAAGCTTGCAGGGGTTATACCAATGACACTGCCGTCTTCACCTGCTACATAAGACACTTACAAGAACTCCAGCTCATTGAAAATATAAAACCATATCAACTTCTATTCCTAGATATTTAACAATAGCTTAAGAAATACTCTAAAGCAAATAATAGCTACGTGCAAACTGACAATGCTTTCCAATAGTTTAATGCTGTGTGTATATGTGTGCTCACAGCTGGTGCTGGATGCTGGTAGCTATGTTTCATTGGAACTTCATTATCTCCCACAGATAATATACATGCTACTCATTACAATTTGGTGCATCAAAAGTTAATGTCACTTTACAGTAACTTTAAACACATTTTTTTAATTAATAAGCAATATTACGTTAATCAGAAATTAACAATTAAAACAGTCTTGTTACACTCAGGAACTATTTTTAAGGAACAGCGGTGGCTCAATGTTTAAGGTTCTGAGTTGTTGCTTGGTATACCAGGAAAACCTGGGTTCACACCCCACCTCTGCCAAGGAAGACTTTGGCTCAAGTCTGCCACTGTTGGGTCCTTGTGCAAGATCCTTAATCCTTCCTGCTCCAGGGGTGCTGTACATAGCAATAGCTTACCCTGACTTACTAAGATGGGGATATGTGAAGAAAAACATTCACTACACATTGCACTCTTTAATCATGTTTGTGACAAAAATTGAATTCCGTTCCCTTAAGTATTCATATTTTATTGTAAAATGGCTATAATCTGGAGATAGGACTTATTTGAGTAAAAGTCTCCAAAAACATACATATTACTGGTTGACTGGTGAGTCAAATTTGCCCATGTGAATGTGTGTGGTTGTTGGTCTACGTATGAGAACCTGTGATGGATTGCTGACCTGTCCAGGGTGTACCCCTGCCTCTCACCCTATGTGCGCTGGGATGGGCTCCAATGAACCCCCATGACCCCAAAGTAAACACTGTGCCAAAACATATGATTACTATTTATATAAGTTACAATTTGTCATAAAGTTTAGGTCTATGATGTCTCTATTTGATGTAGCATTATGCTTTTCCTTTAATACATTTTAAACACAACTGGAGAAGTGGCAGCGCAGTGCAGTGGCTTAGATGTTGATCTACTAATTTGAAGATCCAGCTGGGATACCCAGCTCCACCAAACTGGCACTGCTGGGAGGTGAGGCCTTTATCCCAATTCCTCAGATGTATGAAATTCCTCAGTGATAAAATTGTATGAAATGTATGAAAATGTATGAAATTCCTGCCAAATGCTGTTTAATGTAAACACAAACCCTGTTTCAGCAACATGGTTTGGTAAAGCGGAATTGGCTTGTCCTGAAACAAAGTAAAACTCTGACTTCATCCGATACCTCAAAGAAACATTAATGCCCGATCTCACTAATTATTTTGTGGTTGAATGAACAAATCCCCTCAGCCACAATCTACAATTTAGTAAAAAGCTTTTCCAGGAGTGTGGAGGTTATAATAGGAGTAATCTGAAAGACAATGTTCGAGAACACACATAAATGGAAGAGGCATTTATCTCCAATGCTTTTGTTTATTTAGTTAACCACTTATACTAATCACTACAGATACTAAGCCAAAATGATGAATCTTTCATCTGCATAACCAATAACTCACCTCATAATGATGAGAGAGAAATATAAATTTTCGAAATTGAAATGTACAACCTATTTTGCGCAATATTTCACAATCACATACAAAATACATGCTGATTTCTATAAAGATTAAATGAAAATATGTATTAGCCTGTTCTAATATTCATTAAAATGATAATCCAGTTCATTCAAATGATTTGAACGCTTTATTCCGAGTAAGTTATCAAACATTTTTGAGCTTTCAATTGAGGTATCAATCAGACTGCATGTGAACATAAAGAATTCTCTTGTACTATAAGACAGTAGAGCTGTTGTAAAAACAGGCAATTCACCCATGGAAACAGCTTCTGCAGTGATCAGAATAAAAGTAAGCTTTGACAGCCAAGTGTAGAGTTAGAAAGCCACATTGATGGACCTTCAGAAAAGTCTTGCCAACGTGAGGGCTGGAAGCTTGTACTCTGATTTGAACTTGATGAGCCTCAAAGGCAGAGGCTGTCACCATTCTACAGAGCAATTTTACAGAACTGGCAACCTGCACCGCTCGACCAATTTGGCTGTGGAATAGTGGGTGCAACAGCCCGGGATAATCATCAAATTTCTGTACTTTGGTGACAAGCATGCCATCCTGTGAGCACTAAGGGAAAAGGACACAGCACTGACGCATAACGAAGACTGCCTTAAGTTTTTTCCAGGCTTTCCTGGGAGGTCATTCCAGCAGGTTTAAAGATACCACAGTGAGCTTTCCATCACTGACTTTGAGGTTCTTTTGTGTTTTGTCATTAAAGGGAAGTATAGGAAAGGCTGAATTTCAGCTACTCTGATATGAGATAGTGAAAAAGTCTAATAAAAGTTTCGCATGAAACAGATGATGTAAATTGTTCATTCAAATTGTTTTTCTATAGATTGTCTATTTTGCACATGATGCCAGATGATCGCTGTTTAATTCTGATTACTAAAACAACCACATTAATTTTTTATTTAAAATCTTGTTAGTTTGCTATTTTTTTCTTTGCAAACTCTCAACAGGCTTGCAGATGTTAGTAAAGCTACAGTTTATCTAAATTTTAGACAATTAGCAATGCTGGATCACAAGATTGTGTAATCAATACTGCAAAGACATAGTAATAAGTTTAATGAGTAAATGTTTAGTTTGTTTCTTTCGTTTGTTTGTTTCTCTCTTCCTTCAGCAATTGCTGGCTGTTTTGATTTGAAAAAGAATTATATGCTTTATGTACTATCCTACCATCATCTTCATCCCCATCACACTGAAAAATATGAAAAAAGGGACAGTTAATTACCAAAAGAAATTAACTTCTAATCCCATGTGAACATGCCACTATATAATTGTCTAATGCCACATTCATTCTTTCATTTATCTTCTTACCCGCTTATTCCCTAATCAGGGGTCACAGTGGTCTGCTGGCACCTATCCCAGCACACATAGGGCAAGAGGCAGGGGTACACCCTGGACGGGTCATCAGTCCATAGCTGGGCAATATATAGACAAACAACCATTCACACACTCTCATGGACAATTTAGAATCACCAATCGGCCTACTCAGCATGTTTTTGGACTGTGGGAGGAATCCGGAGTACCCGGAGGGATCCCACGCAGGTGTGGGGAGAACATGCAAACTCCGCACAGAAAGATCCCAGACCCGTGAATTGAACCCAGGACCTTCTCGTTGTGAGGCGATCGTGCTATCCACTACGCCACCGTGCCGTCGTGTGGACCCTAATGCCTGGATCATTTTATAAGTTATGTTATTTAATTTTTACCTAAAAAGTATGTTAATTAGTTATGTACATTATATACAGTATATAGAAAATAATACTAAAATAGGTGTTTTCATATAACAAAATGACTCATTTTGGGGCAGGAAACTGGCAGGAAACTTTCTGTTTGGAGTTTGAATGTTCTTCGTGTGTTTGTGTGAGGTTACTTGAGTTTACTCGGGGAACTTCGGTTTCCTATCATAGTCCAAAAACATGTATGTTAGGTTGATTGGTGATTCTATATTGCCTGTAGGATTGAATATGTATGTACCTTTTACCCAATTACAGATAGGATAGACTGCAGCAGATTCCCTGATTAGAAATAAGCTGTTATAGACAATAGAGGGGTAGATGGATGAATGTTATATTCTAGATAATTACAAACTTTTCAGAACTTGTATGTTTAAAGAAATAGAATATGCATATATGATTTCTGAATTTTGTATAGAATTCTCTAGATTTATTTTGTGATTCTTCATTTTCTAAATTCTTTCTACAAATTTAAACACATCTAAACATAAATTTCAGAAAGCAAAAAGATCAACAAATATATAACTCATGTATAACAAAAGAATAAAAATGTCCACATGTTTTTCTAATACCTTTGAAGGATACTGTAAATGAGGCAATTATACAGCATTTAATTAGTTCTTAGAACCATACGGAATATTTCTGGCTTTAATTAACTAGACATTTTGTTGAATTCTTCTTAAAAAGACCACTCAACTGTTAACTCCACAGAAATATTAATAAAAACACATAAATGAAAGACTAAGTGAATAAATGCAATTTTAAAGCACTTGTAGCTGTAGCCTTGGTAATTCAATACTACTACTTTAGCTACAATCTATAAAGTAATGCTGTAATGCTACAGACTGCCTGTTAAAGGTGCCTGATGAATCGTTTGTTAGACATTTGTGCCACGTTTACATGGGGTACTAGATTTCTAATATTTGGCTATTTTACCAAATGTCCAGTTAGACTGAATTAGTCCGTTCATGAAATAAAACAACATACAAAACTGTAAGAAACTGTTTGCAAACAAATACTTTTGCCCATAAAATGAGATATAGGAAAAGATTAGATGGGTGCAAAGGTCTACAAACTTTTGTTCATATAGCATTGATATAATCTGATAAACAAAACATTGTGTAAACTATATATTTATATCCGAGTGTCTGTGTTTGTTGTTTTTTGTGTTTCTATGTGTTTTATTTAAATAAAATAACATTAAATAAAAATATGACTTTTAGTAAAATATGATAGGTCATCCACGAGCATTAACTCTTTTCTGTCTGACATGCAACTCTTGGACATTCAGTATGTTGGTAGAAGAGGATGGAGGTCCCGGGCAGGAGGAAAAGAGGAAGACCAAAGAGGAGGTTTATGGATGTGGTGCGGGAAGATATGCAGGTAGTTGGGGTGAAAGAGGCAGATGTAGCGGACAGGGTAGTGTGGAGAAGAATGATCTGCTGTGGCGACCCCTAACGGGAGCAGCCGAAAGAAGAAGAAAGAAGATGCAACTTTTAGAATATTTTTGACTTTGAATACAGACATGAAGTGTGCATGAAGTCTTTTACTCTTGTCTTATGATACATAACCGGAGGCAGTTTGTAGCTGTAACTTGGTCGTTGTAGTTCAGCCTGTCAGTGTTTGAATAAAATAAAAGTAATACATACTGTTAATAGGAAAATGGTGCTGAGCACAGAATCAGAGATGCAAAGAACACTGCACCACTACAAAAGGGGATGAGCTAATGTTCAACGGGTGTGTACTTAAACATCAGCTTGCCACAATAAATCATCATCTAAACAGCACTGCAAGATATTTTCCATAAATAAATGGGGGTTTTTTTGGGTTTTTTTACATTTCTGAAAATATCTTAGCGCACATCTGACAGGTTATCTCAGATCACAGCACACAACTTATTTTAAACTAATTTGTCTGTAGCATTTATTTTTGATGCGTAGGCTGTAGCCAAGTTTTATCCCTCTTTTTGAAATTAACCCTCATTGCACATTTTTTTATACATTTAAAAGACGTAATAATGTAATATTATAATGATGATGTTTTTGATATTATTATTTTATTAGTTTTCTGTTTACAAATACAACTTTCTACTGGCAAAAACTAATGGCAGTAACACACTCGAAACAATGGCTAATTAGACTGTCACACATCTGGGACAGAAATTTTTGTCACATACATAATTATACAGAGTACGACATATAGTGAAATGGTTTTTTTTTTCCGCATATCCCATCTTAGTAAGTTGGGGGTCAGAGCACAGGGTCAGCTCCTGGAGCTAGAAGGGTTAAGGGTTTTGCTCAAGGACTCAACCTTGCAGAATTGAGCTAGGTCTTGAGCCAAGCTTGAACCCAGGTCTTGAACCCAAGTCTTCCTTATCTACCAATCAACAACTCAGCACCTTAACCATTGAACCCTTAACCTTGAGTTTTTTCTGATTATCGACAGAGAAGTCTTACAAAAATTTTGCACTTGCACACAATCAACAATGTCTAACTCTATCCAACTGCAATGTAAATATGCATCTCCCAAATGTGGCAACATTAGACCAACTGCACTGGGAGACTATCAGACAAAGCTGCCCAGCTGTTGTCAAACAAAATGTTCGTAAATAACATGGGCAGTTGTGATTTTAACGGTTAAGGAGTTGACACGTAGTTCGGAGCACTGTTATTGTTATTGCTACATGACCCTTAACCCTTCCTGCTCCATTGACACTATATCTTAGCTAATGCACATATCAATTCACATCCCATTTATTACTATTACCAGATACAAAAGAAGAAAAATGTGATTTCTGCTACCTATACTGTCATGAGTCATAGTCATGTGTGTCACATTGGAGGAAAAAATTTGAATTGGCACAATTGATAGTGGATACATGGAGTGTAAATGTGGCCAATTTAGTGCAACCCCCCACAGCGCTCACTAAGGCCCCCTTGTGGGTTAAGGCCCACCTGTTGGGAACCGTTGGTTTAGATCATAACAATTATGCAGTTCAGATTTCATAACAATAGAAGCAAGTTGCAGTAGACAAATGTTTCCTGTGCATCAGTCTTTCCATCATTATTTTTAAAAAATGTTCTAAGCCATGTTTTGATTATTAAAGTTTTCTTCATGCAGCACAGATCAATGGTCTTTCTTCATGATTTTAAGCAATAAGCTCGAACGACCATGGCTTTTTACTATGCACAGTAAGACAGATGCTTGTTTGTGTTTGCCTTCAAAATCTTTTGTTTTGCTCCTTATTCTGTTGAAAAACAAAGGAAATCATAGCATTATGCTTGGACATTTATTCGATTTTTATTTTCAATGTCAATGCATTGAAAAAGTTCCAAGGAAATTTTTACCTTCAGCTTGATTATCAAACTGCACCACAGAATAAAGTTAAGATGGACTTTGATTCTCATGCATAAATGTCAGTTGTTTTTGAGCCCTGTCAGACACTAGGCTTCAGTCTATAGAGCTGTGTTAACAGGACTGCCAGGGGACAGTATTGCTTCTCACAGCTGCAGTTTGTCTCTATATAGAAAGACATGCTGTGTATATCATAGCCTGTCAAATAACTGCATCTTTCTGTTAGTCTCTTACACTGGTGTAATACCTGTGCTTCAATGCACAGCCGAGATACAGTAAACCATTTGAACAAAGCCTGCTGTATATGACTGTCAAGACTGGTTGTATTAATCTCTGTTTCATGTATTTACCTTCTTAGGCTACCTGCTAACAAACTGCAATGCAATTGTAATTCATTCATTCATTCATTCATTCATTCATTCATTCATTTACTTACCCACTTATTCCCTAATTTGGGAATCATGGGGTCTGTTGGCACCTATCCCAGTGCACATAGGATGAGAGGTGGGGTACACCCTGCATGGGTTGCCTTTCCATCAGGGCAACACATAGACAAACAACCATTCACACACACATTCACTCCTATGGACAATTGAGAATCACCAATTGACCTAATCTGCATGTTTTTGGACTGTGGGAGGAAACCGGAGTATTCTGGGAAAACCCACGCAAGCGCACAGCAAACTCTGCACAGAAAGACTCCCGGGCCGGGAATCGAACCCGGGGACTTCTTGTCGTGACGTGACCATGCTATACACTACGCCACTAAACTCTTTAATCAGCTTATAATAATAATACTTGCCAGCCTATGATATTAGGATTCGTCTATTCCCAGATTTTTGAAAATGGTACGAGCATTTGTCTTCACATGCTTATGAAATAGAAATGTGTCTGAGGCAGCATTTATTTATTATATAAATATAATGTAAGGTTTTATTTACATTTCTTACAGTGTAATTACAATATTATTTCATAGTTTAAGAAATAATATCAGTATTCTCTAATAGTTACATACTTAATACGTGTATTGGGTGCATCTGGAATTGGCAGGACTGGTAGGACATAAATGAAATATAATAATTATGCAATAGGGACCCGTCCAGGGTGTACCCCCGCCTCTCTCCCTATGTGAACTTGGAGATCCCTGTGACCCTGAATTAGGAATTAAGCGGGTAAGATGATGAATGAATGAATGAATGAATGAATGAATGAATGAATGAATGAATGAATTAATTAATTAATTATACAATACAGATGTTTCAACTTTGGTAATTATTTAGAAACCAAGGGCAGTTTTTAAATTAATAGTGGCACAAAACAATGAACCTAGAGTAGATAGGACTTTACGTAGCTCGATTTGAATCGACTTAAACTTAACATAGACATGAACTCACCAGACAACTATAAAAAAATAAAACAAACAACTAACAAAGAAACAAAATACATTTTATCAATGTCTTTGTACAAGTCATGATTCTTAATTGTGTATAAATAAAAATTATATCCATATACTTTGGTGTAAAAAAATGCACCGATCAATAAATTTAAAAGTTCAAAAGGAAAGATTTTATAGAAGTGACCCTCTTATACTCTTATACAAATCAATAGTTAAGATGGGGAAAGACAATCACTAAAAAACAACTGTATGACCTGGGAGTACCAGCAATTTAAAATAAAGTGCCATTCAAAAGCCATGTCTTTTTAAAAGAATTGCCAATTTGGAATTGATGGTTGTGGTATTTCCTGTTTGTGTAACCTTGCAGCTTTTCCCCCCAGTTTCTGACTTTATTCCAATAATAACTGATATAGCTACAAACTTATCCAGAATGTTGGTTTGCAATTTATTGCTGAGAAAACAGCATTTTAATGACATCTTTCCATGTAAAGTTATTTACAGTGTACCCACCATGTTGAACACAAAGAGATGTCTGAAACATTGTTATTTATTGTAGCATTAAGATTTCCTTTAAAAGAAATAAAGGTGTCCATGCTGATATGAAAAAAGCACATGGTGATTTATTATTGAAATGGTTTAATAACAATATTTTTCATAGTCATACTTTAAAATGGTTACAAAGTAGATGAATGATGGTAAAACATAGGCAGTTATTTGTATACAGTATTTATACAGCAAAAAAAGGCAGTGCAACAATTACACCAAAAAAAACCCCAATTATTACTTTTTAAAATAAATTCATTCATTCATTCATTTATTCATTCATCTTCTTACCCGGGGTCAAGGGGGCTGCTGGCCCTTATCCCAGCACACATAAGGCGAGGGGCAAGGGGTACACCCTGGACAGGTCGCCAGTCCATCTCAGGGCAACACATTGACAAACAACCATTCACACACACACACATTCACTCCTATGGACAATTTACAATCACCAATCGACCTAATCTTTTGGACTGTGGGAGGAAACCGGAGTACCCGGAGAAAACCCACGCAAGCGCAGGGACAACATACAAACTGGACACAAGAAATGAACCAGGGACATTCTTTTTGTGAGGTGACTGTGCTATCCACTACACCACCGCGCCCTGTGCTTTAGGATTTCCAATTTAGTTAATCGGGGTTTGTTTAGGACAGGTAAGAAGCTGGTCAGAGATCTAAGAAAATTTCATTCCAATTGATGTTTTTCTGTAGACTGATGTGCTTGAAAAGCTTGCACAATCCTGACCCTAACTACTTTTACCTAATATCTTTGGACAGAGCTAGAATATGGACTACTTGTGTACTGACTGTACACCAGACTCTCAAATACATCAGTGATCTCCTACAATAATTCTCTTGTGGCTGAATGCTCACAAGTAACAGCAGTCACACTCCAAAATCTTATAAAAAAGACTTCCCAAAAGAGTCCAAAAAAAAGAATCCAGAGAAGGGGCAGACATCTAAAAGAAGGTTATTTTACCACAGAGGTGTATGAATAGAGGAGAGTGTTTTTTGCCAAGATTGATGTGAAAGAACTTGAGCTGCCTACACAGTACTGACCTCAACACCAATGAACAACCACAAAACATACTGGAAAAGCGAATGCACTCCATACTGACTGTGAACTAAAACCCATCTTTAGCTGAATGATCACAAATTTGACCAGACACACTCCAAAATCTCATAAATATGTCTTTCTAAGAGTTGGAATTAGAGTGGACTATAATCAAGTGTTACTCTTCTTATTCAACTTTTGGCAGTTCCTTCCATGGGGCTGCAACAGTGAATCACCTGCCCTCATCGAACAAAGTGTTACCAATGTATATTTTTATTGACATTGCATAAAACTAGCATTAATTATTCAATAGTATTTACTAAAAATATCTGTGTCAGAGATATGTGTTAGGGTAGTTTGCCTACAGCTATAGGATTGTAAAAGGACCAATGAAATGTTATCAGCTCAATGGTATTAACACACTAATACTTATACCAGCAACAGAAATAAGCACAGTTAGTATAGCTAAATATGTGGGAGTGTATCGCAATAGGTAGCATTGTAGGAAGTGGTATCCTAGTGGTTAAGGTGTTACACTAATACCAGGAAGACCAGGGTTCGATTCCTACCTCCACAAAGCAACCACCGTGGCCCCTTGAGCAAGACCCTTAACCCACAATTGGTCAGTTGTCTCTGGATAAAAGCGTCTGTCAAACTGAAACTGAAGAATAGTTAACACATAATGTATAATAGAAGTGGTTTAATGACTTTTTTTGTATTTAAAGGGCGAGATAAAGAGAGAGTGGCAGATCCTCAGGAACTGAGCCCCAGCTAAGACAGAGAAAGCAAGTGAGAAGAAGAGCAAATAAAGAGCAAAAGCCCCAGAACAGAAAGATATATAGAACACTAGTTACAATCTTCTATTATCCTTTCCTTGACTATGTGATTAAAAACCAAAAGTGGGACATTAAAACGGAACAATCATCAAATTATAGCTTTAACCCCTGTGTAACAGTAGTGACCTTTAGCAGACCCACAAGGAATACACATGTTGGCCTAAAGAATTTGATTGCTATCAGCACCTCTGTGCTTTCAGGAATGCCAAATGGACCTCTTATTGCACGCAGTTTGTTTGGGAAAGAAGAACAGATATCTGATCATATTCAGCCTTACATATGGTAGATCCAGAATCTGCCCTGAGAATATTGGACAAAACCTATTCAAGCCATTATTCCAACAGACATATTTATACCAATGGCTAAATAAACTAAATCTTGACCAAACTAATGTGAAATCAAAGAAAAAATACTAATTATTTCATTTGCAAAATCTTTTTTTACAGCTTGTTTTTACCACAGACTTTACAGTTTCATGCTAAATCAGGATTCATACCATTGCACTACATACAGTTTTCACACCACACTGAGTAGAATTTAATAAACTTATTTGGTGAGAAAATAATCTGGCTTGTATTTTATCTTTATTTAACTTTAAGCATTTGTCTGTAAAAGTGTAACCTAAACAACTTAATGATACCTGTTAGATTTCACAGTATTGCCCTTGAACAATCATCTTTAAGAAGAACTTGACGAAGCTGGTATAGGGAATCATTGAATAACAAAATACATTATTTAGTATATATGTAATTAGTATTACATATATACTAAAAAAGTAAGTCTTAATTCAATTGAAATGGTAATGCTATTTGTGTAGCAACAAATTCAGAATGCTCATCCTCATGCCTAATTTCTCTTTGTCATACACTGATACATACTGTACGTTTGTTCCAAAGTCAATGGTAATACTTTGGCAATAAATATGGAATGGCTTGACATAAATAGGAACACTGCAATGAGTAATTAATGGACTTCCTGTTAAGATCCAGTATTTAACAAGTGAGCAATTCCAGGACTGACAGAGATTATGAAATAAAAGTAATTATAGTCATTGTGATAGAACAATAATATCCTGCATACTAAAGTATTAATGTGGTAGATTAAAATAGGCCTATCCATTAGACTACTGATTTTTCATTTAATCTTTATGGGAAGGAAATAAGATTCATAATCCTTTGATTTGCTAGGAAATGGAAAGCGGCGTAATATCTTTTAATAACCATGGTCCCCTTGACAGCAGAGCTGCTGGAATGCTGGAGTACAGATGGAGAGCAGTTTTTACTTTCTTGCTAACTGCACAGCTCTTTGACATGAGCAGAGTAGTCACGTACCATACAATTACAAATACAGCTAATAACACACTAACAAACCCACATGATTTCAACTGTGAAATACATTAATCATTGGTTGTGTTGTATTTATAACTATATAAATGTATGTATAAACAAAACTGTTTTTTAATCATTCAATTATTCATTTTTATATTATTTATTTATTTACAAAAGTATTTACATTAAAATAAATTTTTTTTTTTACATAACATTAAAATGAATACTATTAGAGACAGTGGCTTTGTCAAAAAGACAGGCAAAAGAGCGAAGGTGGTAGAGTCGAAGAGATGTTCATTGGGGGTGATGAAGATGGACAGGATTTAAAATGAGTTTATTACAGGGACGGCACATGTAGGATGTTTTTAGAGACAAGGTGATGGAGGCTAGGTTGAGACGGTTTGGACATGTGCAAAGGAAGAACAAGGATATTGGTAGAAGAATGCTGAGGATGGAGGTACTGGACAGGAGGAAAAAAAAGAAGACCATAGAGGAGGTGGTGAGGGACCATATGCAGGTAGTTGGGGTGAAAGGGTATATAACAAAGCATAGAGATTAACTTGTGTTATGGACCCAATACTTATTTGCAAATAAGTTCTTAAAAAATAAGACAATTTGATTTTCTAGGGTTTTCTTTCTCTCATAGTTGAGGTATACCTATGATGACATTTACAGACCTCTTTCATCTTTTTTTTTAAGTCAGAGAACTTGCATGAATGGCTGACTAAATACTTTTCACCCCACAGTATTTGAGTGTGATATGGTTTATACAAAGGATTATTGCACAGGGAGACATGCAAACTCCACACAGATAATGTAACACAATATTCCTATCAGGAAGCACATAGAGTATTTGCAATTTTAAATTCCTGTATTCCTGAATAAAGACAATGTGTATGAAAACAATACTGTGACTGTGTTTTATTACACTTTAAATGTAACTATAAGCATTTGTAGGATGAAAATGAACAGAAACAAGTTTGCAGTTTCAGTATCTTTCAATTTCACAGTTTATTACTGAGTTTGGATTTACTGCTTCAGCTAAGAGTTCTAAAACCTACATGCAAAAACTTGTAGAAACTTTCTACAAAAATCAACATAATGTTAGTAAATGTATTTTATTGTTGGTGTTATTGCAGTTTGTAGTCATGGTAGCTGCTTGTTGTTATGTTGATTCACAGTTTAATGTTTTTGTTCTTGTTTTTTTCCACAGTTATTTTTTCCTCAAACACATGCAAAACTCCAAATTGACTGTAACCTCAATTTCAAAAGTAACATTGATCAAAGCTGTAAAGATCAATGTTAGCCATAGCTCTGGTACGCCAACTTAACTAAGTATACTGTTGTACTGAATTATGTCAAATGATTAAAAGTATGTATCATGTTTCCATTTCAGCACATGTGCTTGCGTGGGTTTCTTCCGGGCACTCCGGTTTCCTCCCACAGTTCAAAAACATGTTTTCAGTTTCATGCTGCTGAGCAGTTCCAGTTAGTCATTTAGCAGATGCTCTTATCCAGAGCAACATACATTCGGTCTCTTTTTTAGAACTGAGCAATTGTGGGTAAAGGACCTTGCTCAACGGCCCACAGTAGTTGCTTGGTGGAGGTGGTCATCGAACCCCAGTCTTTCTGGTACTAGTCCAACACCTTAACCACTAGGCTACCACTTCCCACTGGAGCAGTTGGAGGTTAAGGGCTTTGCTCTGCTGGGAATCGAGCCATTATCTTCCAATTACATGTCCAATATTTCCAGAGTTGGCGCTTAACTTGTTTTACAGACATTTGATAAAAATAATGTAAATATAAATACATTTAAAACACAGGACGTTATTAGTGGAGGCACAGTGATAAGGTCCTGGGTTTCATTCCCAGCCTGGAAATCTTTCTGTGCAGAGTTTGTATGTTCTCCCTGTGCTTGCTTTGGTTTCTGCTGGGTACTTTGGTTTGATTGGTAATTCTAAATTGTCTATAGGAGTGAATGTGTGCGTGTGTAGGTGTTTGTCCCTGCAATAGATTGGAGTATCCCTGCCTCTTGCCCTATGTGAGCTGGGATAGGCACGAACGGAAGCCCGTGATCCCAAATTAGGGAATAAGCAGGTAAGAAGATGAATGAATGAATGAATGAATGAATGAATGAATGAATGAATGAATGAATGAATGTTATTAATTTAAAGAGCTAAAAATTGTAAGCCCAGGAAGTCCTGGGATTGACCTCACCACCGCTGACCCACCACTGTTGGGTCCCACTAACTGTGCTTACAAGTCCCTTAACCCATCCTTCTCCAGGTGTTCTGTATCATACCTGACCCTGAGCTCTGACCCCAACCTTCCAAAGCTAACAAAAGTGCTAACCACTGCGCCACTGTGTTGCCCTCATTTATTTAATTTGTTTGTTTATTTTAATTTAATTGTAAAAATCATATTTATTAGAGAATTGTACAAATAAATAACGCAGGATGATAAATACCCCAACACCCATTCGAAATGTCAGAGACTTTTTGTGGAAATTGTTTTTCGTTTCACCCTGGCAGGGATTATTCAACTGTAACAGCACATTTTATCACGCTTTATCCTTTCATATTACATACAGGTTTAAAAAGCCTAATTCAAAATTTATTGTTTTGAAGTATCAGTCTATAACATGGTTAATGAATTTTAATAGCTGTTAAATCATTTATTTGTCTCTGCAAAAGATTCTTATTCTCTTTGATGAAACTTATCCTCTATGCCGTATGCACTCATAAAGCTTTAAACCAGAGCTTCTTTTACATGCTTTCTGATGCTGTGCTTCACATGCAAACAAATCTGACCTTCTTTAACTCACATAGAAGTTAAAAAAAAAAAAAAATTCACTTATTTTGAGTTTTGTAGCAGAAAAACGAGTCACTTTAATAAGTGGTATTTTTATTTTTTACTAATTTAAAGCATGACGGTTTAATTTTATTATGAATTTAATCATTTTGCTATAGTAAAAACAAGAAAATTGAAGAATGAAATTCCTGAAAATTTCCAATAGTCACAGTGAATAATTGGTTTTTGCTTCTAGTGTGCAATGGAATTTTCTAATATATGAAAAGCAAGGCAGATGTGAAATTGAGAAATTAATGTTTATTTAACACCTCTATTCTTAGTGTGCTTTAGGGATGTATATCACAGAGAATGAAAGATCTCATTAAAATGGTGAAGATGTGAGCCATGTCATGCAGGTGTGTGTGTGTGTGTGTGTGTGTGTGTGTGTGTGTGTGTGTGTGTGTGTGTGTGTGTGTGTGTGTGTGT
>JAOTRA010000029.1:8733330-8754345 GCA_026260255.1 Pseudolaguvia tuberculata
GAAAGATCCCGGCCGGGATTCGAACCTGGGACCTTCTTGTTGTGAGGCGCCTGTGCTATCCACTCCGCCACCGCGCTTAATCTAATAGCTTAATCTAATTGCGGCTCTCCTCAATTTTATCAGTAGGGAAATCAGTCTATTGTATTGGAAGCCTGTTTCTATCTATAAATGTGCCCCAGAATATGCATATTTTCATGCATCTGTCCGCTTTGTGGCTCTGTAGACGATAGCATTGCACGCTTTGATCAGTGGTTCATCCATCAGGTTTGTGTCTCTAAGACTTCTTTCCACTCAGTGTACAATGCATGCAGATTTTTATTTGCAATTTAGATCCAAAACATTTTCATTCATAGTATTTTGCATCTCAAAGCATACCCTAATAAGTATTTATTTATTTACTTATTGATTTATTTATTTATTCATGCATTCATTTGTATTAGTCTATTTATTTTAACATTTCACGATGCATTTTAATGTGATTTTAAAATAAAAAGTATTTGGTTTGGAAATTAAATTTTATCATAGCCTAAAAGATGTAGGTAAAATTAGGTGAAGATTTAGTATTATTCAATTTCTTCTTCTTCTTCTTCTTCTTCTTCTTCTTCTTCTTCTTCTTCTTCTTCTTCTTATTATTATTATTATTATTATTGTCAGTAATAGTATTTTACTGCATCCTGTTAGGAGCTGGACAAAGATTAATTGCTCATATTAAAAATCTTCCCCTAGGCCACTGATTTGATGATAAAGTAGTTGCTATTTATGATCCATTATGGATAATTATAGATTTTAACCCTATCAGACCTCAGGCAGTCAGGAATTATGGAAACAATTGTGAACACCTTACCAGCACATTCAACAAACGTGTCATCATTTGGAGTTAATATTTACCATCTATACTGTTAAATCACAAGTTTTATAGAAATGATCGTTTATTGTATGATCTACATGAGAAATGAGCCAAGGCCAATGAGTCTGGGGTTAAAAACTAAAATAGAATACTAAAGGGGGTACTCCGGTCAGCCCAAAAAACATGCAGATTAGGTGGATTGGTGATTCTAAATTGCCCATAGGAGTGAATGTGTGTGTGAATGGTTGTTTGTCTGTATGTTGCCCTGTGATGGACTGGCGACCGGTCCAGGGTGTACACCAGCCTCTCACCCTATGTGAGCTGGGATAGGCACCAGCAGACCCCTGTGATCCAAAATTAAAGTATAAGCAGGTAACACAAACCTCACACCAGAGTTGAGTTATTATAGGATAATACACACATGGATGTGATAATCACATGTCTAGATACTATTGTATATATAAAAGTCAATATGTTTATATTCATGTGCATGATTTAATCCTCCACATTTTATTGTGGCTTCTGCTCAGCCTTACCAATTGTTCATTCATGTGTTTTTTATCACAGTCATTTCAGTTGTTTTCCAGCCTTTCACACATCACATTCACACAAGGAAATGCTCTCATGAAATCCACAACCAGACGTTATATTGATTGTTCTAAATGTTAATGTCCTTTGAGCACAGTCATCAAATGTGTCACCATTAAACCAGCAATAAAGCATGCAATATTGTAATGATATTTACCAACAGCTGTTTTGCTGTGTTTCCTGTGGGCTCAAAGCAGCGCAATTGATGCCTTCTGGCCCTGGGATTTTATTGATTCTTCTAGTGAGGGGTGGGTGAATGTAGAGGAGAAGAAGAATCAACAGATAATGCCAGGAGAGTTGTTTCTAAAAATGTTTTTTATTAAAGAGCAGTAACAATACTAACATTGCCCCGCTAAAATGTAAAAAATCCAACGCTGTGTCTTGTTATCAGCGCTATATAAGCTACCACCTAGATACCACCGCCCAACCCCTGCCTCTTGCCGTATGTGATGTGGGATAGGCACTAGCAGACCCCTGTGACCCCGAATTAGAGAATAAGTGGGAAGATGAATGAATGAATGTATTACATAATCATGTGGTAAAACTGAGGGAGCCACAGGTTTAATATAATCCAGAACTTTAAATATTTATATATAATTCAAACTAGAAAATAGAATTTTTTTGTTTCATGCTAATCCTGTATTTCAGCATCTATTCTGTTCTTGTTTTTTTTTTTTTGGTATATTTATTCATACAATAATTAATTTAACATCTATCACCAGCTAACCCAAACCAACTTTGTACAAAGGCTAGAAAATGTAATAAATGAAAGACAAACCAACTTTATATCAGTTGACAGTCATTAGTGCCACATAAAATTAAGATTCAGCAAGTTGTTCCACAAAAGTATGATTTAATTAAAAATATATTGGTTTATATTATTCTAATTGGGCAAATGATGTGCATAAATGTAATATTGAAAGCTCAAAAGTGCCATATTGTGCCTGTAAAATGAGCAGTTTGTTTGAGACATAGAAGCTGTTGTGAACCGTATAGATTGTCTCCTATAATTACTTTGTTATAAGCACTTGTGCTGTGTAAACTTGAGTAATTAAGCAGTTGGATTTTTACATTATACAAGTCAAAATTAACAAAAAGCACATCTGTGTGTCCCTTAGGTTTAGTCATTAAAAAGCCCATTATTTTTTAAATTACTTTTTTCAATCTTTCAGGCCCTTTAATCCGGATGGATTTCCCAACAGGCAGTGTCAGTGTTTAGAACGAATCCTGCTGGAAACGTCTCAACATTTTCCGAGATCTGATTGACCAACCCAGCTGCGTGCTCTCTGACAAAAACCCATTTCAAAGACAAACATGGATTTTATAGTCTGCATGCTGACTGAAACAGTGCAAATATCTGTTTCAGTGGTGTGCAGACGGCTAATCGGGTGCTCCCGGGTCTTCAAGGTATCTTACAAGATTCAGCTGCCAGACCCAGATTGCAGAGGCAGTGAGCTTATGTCATCGTGGTCTGCTTCATGATTAACCTGCATTGAAGTGCTGGAGTTCTTTACAAAGGCACATGTTAACAAAATCACCTGAATATTGCAACCTGAACCTTTGTAATAGTAATCTTTATATCTAGTAATCATTATAGAATGTGTATATCGGTGTATGTGCATATGAACTGTATGTATGTATGTATGAACTGTATATATATATATATATGTATGTATGTACATATGGGTGTATGTATGTATGTATGTAAGTTGTGTGGGTGTATGTATGTATGTGGGTGGGTGTGGGTGTGTGTGTGTATGTATGTATGTATGCGTGTGTGTATGTATGTATGCGTGTATGTATGCATGTATGTAGTTTCTTGTGTTGTGTTGATGTTAGCAAGCCAGTTTTTGATTTCTGTGCAATCCTAATCTAACACACCTGATTCAACCCATCTGTTAATTACTGAGTCCTTCATGAGGCAGGTTCAATAAGCAGGAAAACACTAAAATATGCAAAGCATTGTGGATTAGGGGCCACTAGTTTAATCAGTAAATTTGAACAGCTGTGTTCGGTTCCAAACTCAAGCTCAACTTGAGTTGCTATTTTGTAAGACGGCTTGAGTTGAATGTTAATTTCTCAGCCAATGCAATGTAGCAATCAGATAAAACAGTTTAAAATGATTTCTAGCATTTTTTAGATTAACTCCGGTACACTCAAATCTCATTTTTACTTAAATGATCAAGTTATCTTGACTAGGCATTTGCAATTAGGAGGACAAAAATTAAGTATCACTTGTTAACCTTCGTGATAAATAGATTTTAACGTTCAATCGTTATAAACTCTATATCATGAGTCAATAAAATAACTGGACATACAAGAGAACTGGTTGGTGGATTGGTGGATTATTACAAAAGGCAGAGCTTCATATGCTGCCTATTACAGTGATGGAGAGGATGGTACTTTTTTATTTCACTATTTAAAGAACACATGAACGAGGCATGAAAAAGTCTGAGGGTGGCGCAGACAGCACCGTCGCCTCACAACAAGAAGGTCCAAGGTTCACTTCCTGGGCCGGGGATCTTTCCATGCAGAGTTTGCATGTTCTCCCTGTGCTTGCGTGGGTTTTCTCTGGGTACTCCGGTTTCCTCCCATAATATAAAAACATGCAGATTAGGTTGACTGGAGATTCATTAATTAATTAATCATAAATTGTCCATAGAAGTTAATGTGTGTGTAAATGGTTGTTTGTCTATGTGCACTGAGATGGATTGGTGACCCATCCAGGATGTACCCCTGCCTCTCACCCTATGTGTGCTGGAATAGGTGCCAGCAGACCTGCGTGTATTAGGGAATAAGCGACGAATGAATGAATGAATGAATGAATGAATGAATGAATGAATGAATGAATAAATGAATGAATGAACAAGTCATCCATTACTTAAGTTATGGAGCTTTACCAACAGGTTTAATCTATTGAGTTCATTCATTTTTTTTCTTGTTTTCTGTTTACATTTGCACAACATTATAATGCTGATAAAGAGCCTGCAGATATTTTATACGTTTACATTTTTCCTGTTAGTAAATTAAAAAGCCCTGTTCTGTATGTATATATTGCATATGATACAAAGGACACTCCAAGTATCATACAACTATTTTTATACTGATGTTGTGGAAAGTGTCAATTAATTTTCCATAACATCACAGCTCTTATTTAATTCCGACAGTAAATAGCAATTAGTTTATATCCAGGCTCTAGGCTTCTGTTTACTGATATTGTTTCATTAATTTTGCATTTATTACATTCATTTTTCATTAATATTTCATTTCTTTCCCATTGATTATATTTGTTTATTTTTTACAGCTCATTACTGTACATTTCATACTGTCCAATAAATACAACTTGGACTCAAGTTTGCAGTCAACATGGTATGCTTAAACTTTTATGGTAAGATAGAATCTAGAATGTACTTGAGTCATAACAGAATTTTTAGACTAATGGTATTCTTAGTGAATATATCCCTCCATACATCCTCTGGGAACCATGGTAAACACAAGTAGCTGAGATGTTCTACTTTATAAACTTGACATCACGGCAATGGCACTATGATGCCAAGTCACTGTCTTTGCTAGTGCTATTCACGCCAATGCTATGCCTCTGGGCCCTGGTGCTGGATGGCCGAGGCTACCCCTACCCAGCAGCCTCAAGCGGTGTGGAAAGTATTGCAGGAAAACCTCTCTGTCTGCCTCCATCAAAAAGCCTCTGTTTGCCTCTCTCTGTTTGTCTCTAGATGGCTCCTACCACCTCGCCAAAGAGGTTGTAGAGGTAAAAAAGAGTCTATAGCCCTTTTCCTGTTCCGCAACTCTGCAAGGCTGTCATGGAATGCCCCACCGCTCTGGCTATCTGTTATTGACTTTTGTTTAGCAGCACTATAGTGTGTAAGCAGGTTGCAGCCTGCACTGCTGAGGCATGAGCCTTAGCAACTAGGCCTGAGGTGGGTCTGACAAGCCTTGAAGCCACTCAGTTTTTGAGCACTCAGTTTCATGGACTAGATTTAAATTTGGTTTAAATTATATGGTTTAAAGGATCCAAAAATCATTACAATTTCAGATAATTAGTTTAGCAGTTACTTAGTGAACATAGGAAATGGTTTCTCCCATGGCTTTTATCTTGGTGCTGGTGGGACTGGAATTAAGACCTCATGTAATTAGATAATGATAAAAATGTCAATTATGACACAGATACACATTTATTGTTGATTTTTCTTATATTGTTTCCTTTATTTATTACTGGTTTATTATTTTAGCAGCTGTTTTATTTATTTTCTTGACATATCTTATTAATGGAATAATTAATAAGAAACACTCTCACATTTTTCCTTATGTTCTGTTAAAAAAAGAAAAAAGCAAAACATATTGTTTATATCTGCTATTATACGTAATATAATATTATAATATATACTTCTTCCAGACTTTCCCCCATTATACCATAATCCGTCTAATGTCTAGTGATGTAATATTTGTGAGCTGTTGCTCTCTTTTGATTAGTAATTCTGTAGCTGTTCCCCGGTCTATACTGTGTCAAATTGTTGAATATTGTCTGGATAATAAAGCTCCTGGTTGGACATTAACCACTATTTATCCATTACACTTGAGCACAATTATCTCAAGACAGTGCAATTATTGAGCTTTTATTCCCTGCACACTTTTTCATTGGTCCAATTTTGCATCAGATACAATGACCAATTTTGAACTCAAAAGATAGAATAAAAAGAAAGCCGTATCATTTGCACATCACCAGTTCCAATGTCTTCCTCTTCTTTTGAACTAGGTAGGCCAAAAATTGTGTTATAACCTCTTGTCTCATAGCCTCATTCATTTTGTGTTTTTCAGCAGGAGCTTCTGTTTTCCCTCTGAGAGAGGGAAGCTTGTAGACACAACAGTTGCTGCTTGAATTGGTGTGTGAAACTGCTTCACACGTTTTAACATACTGTGAAAGCCTCACTCCAAAACTCAGGCAATTCAGGTTTAATAGCTGCCATGTCAACAATGGATTTATGGTTTTATCCATGGCCCATAGTGTGCATACTTTACACAAAATAAAGATTACTTAGTGTGGATGAATGCATAATTAAGTACCAAAGATGACAGATAGGCCAAAAAGTAGAAAAAGCCAGTGGCTATGTTAATTAAAGGTAGAGCGTTGTACTTTATTATGATTTTACCTTTATATCCTTAGGGGGGAGTTGTAGCATAGTGGTTAAGATGTTGAATTGTGAATCAGAAAACCAAGGTTTGGTCCCAGTACCACTAAGTTGCTGGATCCCTGAACAAAGACCTTAATCCATGATTGATTAGTTGTAAGGAATAGATAAATGTAAGCCGTTCTGTATAGGACATCTGCTAAAGGTATCAAGTCAGAAATAGGTACACATGTCAAGTCAGCATAGTGGTTAGCACAATCACCTCACGACAAGAAGATCCAGGGTTCGAATCCTGTAAAAGGGGTCTTTCATGTTTTCCGGCGCTTACATGAGTTTACTCCTTAACTGTCTTTTCACACAGCCCAATACATTTTATGATTGTTTGATTATTCATCTATGTGTGACCCTGCGATGGACTGGTGACCTATCCAGGATGACCCCAAAGATAAATAAGTGAATTCATTTATTTAAATGCAGAACAAAGCAGACTTAGGTGACATGATGTTATCCATTTGCTCTAAAATGTATTAATGTATATTCATTTAATCAAAAAGAAAGGCTTTTTTTTTTTACTATTTTGTTACCAAGCAAAGATCTGTGTCATGACAAAAGCTATACCAACTGCTGGTGCTATCTCTATGGCGAGTTTATGATTAGTCTGCTGTGTCTACATAACAGCATTAGTTCAGACTATGCTGTACGTCCCCAGCGGTGTGAGAAATCCATTCGTAATATGTGGCTATCTGTAATAAAGTATATCAGGGCCGTGTCATTTATTGAGCCCAGGTGATATATTTCTCTTGTAGTATAGCAGGATTACAGGGTTGTTGTTCTTGTTGTTGTAGCTAAATGGCACAGAAAATGTCTAAACTAAAATAATAATCTAAAGAAGTAAAACATCATTAAAAAATCACGCATTTTTTGAAGGAGCTTTATTCTCTAAGAAAATGTTCATTTTGCTCAGACTTTCATTTGCTCTCCTCAAATCACAATTGCAAAGCCAGATCCCATGAAACCATTTCTTATCTGAAGTTCACACATTCATTCATTCATTAATTCATCTTCTTACCTGCTTATTCTCTAATTCGGGATCACGGGGGTCTATCCCAGCGCACATAGGGTGAGAGGCAAGTGCACTCCTACGGACAATTTAGAATCACCAATTCACCTAATCTGCTTGGGGTTTTTTTGGGACCGTGGGAGGAAACCGGAGTACCTGGAGGAAATACCATGCAAGAGCAGGAATAACATGCAAATTCCGCACAGAAAGATGCCCAGCCCAGGAATCGAACCCGGGATCTTCTCATTGTGAGGTTATCTGAAGTTATTTCCTTCTTTATGTAGGCTACCTTTTCAGAATATATTCAAAGTCAAGCCAATTCTGCTTACAACACCCTTGAAAATCCCAAAGACTACAAAATATATTGCATAAAATATTTATTCTTTATTATTCGTTCTTTCATTCTTCCACTGGTCCATAACTGGGATGTACTAGCTTCTGTTCACTGTGAGTTGTTACGGGGGTTGCTTTTGTAAAAGGCTGGCATGTGATAAGAGAATGCTTTGACCATCTCCCCTGCTTTTGATAAATCTTTATCATTTTATGTGATGGTCTGACCTAAAAGAGGACGTGCCAGCAAGAGACTCTCATTAATACAGCTTTAAAACCCCCTTGGCTCATTCGCTATTTTCTTGATGCCTGTGACCTTTCCAGAATTGCTGTTATCAAACAAGGCTCTCTTTGCCTGGTTAGGAATCTAGAGAAAAGAAATGTCGCAGAAGTGATATTGCTTTTATGTGCCAGGAAATGTGACAATGTTGTTAATATCAGATCGAAGTCAATAAATAAAGGATGTGATCTTCAAAAGATTTGAACAAGTTCTGAAATTGATCATTCATTTCTCCAATAGAGAATGTTTATTGTTGTACTTCTTTAAAATAAGTCAAATAGAATATAGAATAGAATTGTTGAATGTACAAAATATGATCACAGAAATATAGATTAGCACCGGTAGTCTGCAACAAAATATACAAAAAACTCATAAATAGCAAGATACTGTTCATACACACAAGTGACTTTTACCTCAATAGATTAGACTGAATATTATTATGCTGATAATTATTTTCCCACAATCCTTTAAAAGCCTTTTTTACAAAATGTGTGTGGGTTCCAAGAATCAAGTTTATGGGAAAGTGGTAGCCTAACAGTTGAGATGTTGCATTGATAATTGAAAAACCGGCGTTAAAAAGGCCGTCAACTTACATTTGATCGATTGTATTAGAAAAGAGATAAATATAAGTCGTTGTAAACATGGTTGTCTGCCAAATGCTGTAAATGTAAATGTTTATGGATTGTTACTGTTTTTTGAAACTCTGGTGCAAGTGTTTACCTAGAAACATATGCAAACTTTTCTAAAGCTGGGAAAAAACAAGCATATATGTTTGTATGCCTATGGTTATATAGCAAAAGGTTCAATCTACAGAAAAAAATCTATTGAAGTAATGCCTACTGTATTGTAAAAAAAGATATCAAATAACGCAACTTGCAGAATTTCAAATGAATGCTTTCGGCGATAAAAGGTCAGTTAATCCTGTTCCAAAATTTGCAGCAGCTGAAGATTTGTGGAGTAGTAAGTTAAAAAAAAACGTAAGCAGATATACCTACAGTGTGCATTATTATGCATGTTATTATTTCATCATTTTTTGGTACAGCTTCTCTTTAACAGGGTTTATGAATTTGGATCCTATCCCAGAAGAATGAAGACAGACTGGGCACACACACTCCAACCCATCTAATGTTTACGAAGCATTACTCCAACAATGTAGGAGGTCTGACTGATGCCCAGAGGAAACTAATAAAATACACAGAAGACATGCTTTACACACAAGACTAGGGCAAGAAGTGAACCACCAACATTAAAGGTATTAGGCAAACAAGCTAACCAACAATACACACATCCTTTACTCATGTAGAAATACTTACTACCCTTTTTGACTCGTGTTAAAGTAAAGGAAGTGGGAACTGGTAGCCTAGTGGCTAAGGTGTTGGATTAATACCAGAAAGACTGGGGTTTGAATCCCACCTCAACCAAGCAGCCACTATAGGCCTTTGAGCAAGGCCCTTAACCCACAATTGCTCAGTCTGCTGGTGCATATTCCAGCTCTCTGAAGGGAGAAAGGCAGAAGGGTTACCCCCTGGACAGGTCACCAGTCCATCACTCAAACACATTCACACTCACTCCTATAGCCATTTTAGAGACACCAATCAACAATACATGTTTTTGGACTATGGGAAGATTTGGAGTACCTAGAGTAAACCCATTCAAGCACTCAACCAAGGCTCCTGCCGTGGAATTGAAGCTACGACCCGCCTGTGAGGCAACAGTGCTAACCACTAAGCCACCATGGTACCCAGCAACTATTTTAGGATAAATAATATCAGTTACAGGTTTTAACGTTTTGCATGGAATAGTAATCTATACCCGATCAACCATGACAAGGCAAATAAAACAACATTCACAACAGCAGCAAGAGCTGAACTGGCAGGCTTACAGTATTACTGTATGAATATTGTAGCACTCTCGCACCTGTTACTGTAATGTGTGCCATACTTCCTATAACTGATCTGGATAAAACAATTAACATCAATTGCTCCCTTTGGCATCCTGGAGTAATGCAGCTTGCATTTTAATAGAAATCATCATTTCTAAAACCTGATGTGAATTGTATTGTCCACACTATAGGAATGTGCATATAAGGAACATATTGCGTTGCATATTTTATAGCTTTATACCGCATATAATGTCTGTGCATATATTTTATTCAATAAGGAATATTAAAGATTTGAAACCAGTATCTGAAATATGAAGCATGCCCATGTGTTCAGGTTAATAAGATGACCCAGAGCATATCAAGTAAAAAAAATTTAAGAACCTCATTTTCCTAAGTGCATGAGTATCTATTAGAACAGGGTTTGTTCTTGCTAATTGATGCAAAGAGAACGGTGTAAACTCAAAAGCTTAAGGTTAGTCAGTCTGCTGCACTTGGAAAGACTGGGTGACTGATGTACTACGGTCTTCTCAATTAACCTCTGTAATTTGCTAACTTTGTATGACATGAGAGCGGCATAAAAGTTTTAACAAAACTCTCTTAAGACAATGAATAATGAGGATTAATATTTTCCCCGGTGATATTTTTGGACTTATATTAAAGATTTACATTCTGGCTTGTACTTTGATTGCTGTTTCTTAAATCATTAGTATTATTCGGTTTTAGAGGAAGATAGTTGATGGATAGAACATTTTAGGTTTGGGGCTTTTTATTTATATCGTTGTTCTGTTCCTGTGTTATTTAAGGGTTAATTCCCAGCTGCTCTTCCATTCACTTTTACATTTACAGAATTTGGTGGACACCCTTACATTTATTGCTTTTATATACCAGGGACATTTGGGAATGAAAGACCTTGCTCAGGAGACCAGCAGTGGTAAAGTTGTTTATGTTGGGGATTGAACCCAATATTCCAAAGAGCCATATAGACATGCAACTAAATTGTCTGTTGTAAGTATAGAAAACAAGGAAGATTGTATCTTTCTATGGGCGGTGTGGTGGCGCAGTGGTTAGCGCGGTCGGCGCATAACAAGAAGGTCTTGAGTTTGATTCCCGTGCTGGGAATCTTTCTGTGCAAAGTTTGCATATTCTCCCTGTGCTTGTGTGGGTTTCCTCTGAGAATGCCGGTTTCCTCCCACAGTCCAAAAACATGCAGATTAGGTCAATTGGTGATTCTAAATTGTCCATAGGAATGATTGTGTGTCTGAGTGCTTGGTTGTCTATGTGTTGCCCTGTGATGGACTGGTGACCCATCCGGGGTGTGGTGCCAGCGGACTCCTGTGACTAGGAGTTAGGGAATAAGCAGGTAAGAAGATGAATGAATGTATCTTTATATTGGTTGTCACCATTTTGAGGTTTTCTCTGTCTTCTGCCCTAGATGCCCTAGTATCAGGGTTCCACAAGGTTCCACAAAGGTAGTATAAAACACTGTGGATCATTTGGTTTTGGAAATTTATCATAGGATTAATTGTAGTACTAATAGAAGTATTGCAGAAATAGCCATTGATTAACTTCTAGTGGCCACTGTCCTTTCAATATTTCACCACTTGATTAATTTGTAATAAATTTATTTATTGCTTGTCACTAAATGAACAGGATTTAATTTCCTGCAGGAAACTTTAGATACAAGATTTGCACACAAAAGCAAGTCAATATTTTCTTAGCCATTCATTGTGCATTGATAAATGACTGCCATCCATTTGGGGGAAATCATTTTTTCAGAGCTTGACTTTGATTTAATCCAAAGCCATTTGGAGGCTCATCGGGAGCTTTATTGTTCAATTAATGCCGTTAATTTAACCCTCTGTGCCTCTGTCAGTATGAATACAGCTGCAGGAACATCTGGTGCTAATGATATAATTGGTCATGTAGTCATTCATGCTATCCCGAAATGTGGGTGAAAATGGGTCTTAATTTAGTCAAGTTACACAGTCATTAAAGAGAATTACTAAAGTATGTGTGGGGCTTTTCTGTCTTTTTGTTTGTTTGTTTTTGATTAATGATTTTTTTTCAACATGCCAGTGTAGGGCAAACTGCAAACTTTAAATGTTTTTTTTTTTTTACAGATTTCTGTATGTATCTTTGTAACCATTGACAACAGATTTGTGCTGCATTGTTTTTTTTTTATGTTGTTGCTTTGTGAAGATTCTTGAAGTAGAGTGTGAAACCCAAAACATAATAGAATTTTAGAACATTGGACACAAACACATACACACACACACATCATTCAATACCCCTTACAAACCACAACATCCCCTAGAAGAGATTTAATTTCCCCGGGCAGTTTTGTCTATCCTTCTCCATGAACACTGTTGTCCCATCATGATGTAGTGCATAATCGTTCGCCTTTTGTCTGTATTGTTTCTTTAGCACAAAGAGAATGAAAAGGACAAGGGTATGTCTGCAGGGCCATGACACATTATTTTGGTATTTGCTGGTAGCCTCATGCTGCCAATACCAAGAGACTTTCTATTGTGGAACAAGCGACTGTGGAGAGATTCTGTGATCAAAAGCTTTGTATTAAGCGGATATAAGTACAACCTGGGCACAGATGTAAGAAACTAATGTAGTAGTTCTCCAAGACATCGTTTTCAAGTCTTTTTGCTCCAGTGCAGTTGACAGATAGAATGATAGTGTAAAAGAAAGCATGTTTTTGTTCTTCCTTTTTCATTGCTGCTTTGGTGGATCTGTGTATTTACATCTCACATCAACCTCCAGGAGAATGCAGTCACACGGAATCAATTAAGCAGTTGGCAGGTAATGAATTCATTTCCAAAGGAAGGGCTAATATTGCCAGTCCCTATAGTTCTAATTGTTTTTTCTTTTTTTACTTCCTATGCAAATATCAAATGCCAAAGAGAAAATGGTCTGACTTTTGCACACAATCTATGCAAGGATAATGACAGAGAATAATTAGATTTAAGGAAGGCTATGTGGGCTTTTTTAACTGAATTGCTTTATTTAGTATTAGCTAAAAATAACTTTCATACAGGGGCAGCTCGGTGGTGTAATGGATAGCACAGTCGCCTCACAACAAGAAGGTCCTGGGTTCGAATCCTGGCCGGGATCATTCTGTACAGAGTTTGCATGTTCTCCCCGCGCTTGCATGGGTTTCCTCCAGGTTCTTTCCACAGTCCAAAAACATGCAGATTAGGGTGATTGTAAATTGTCCATAGGAGTTAATGTTTGTTGTTAATGGTTGTTTGTCTATGTGTTGCCCTGAGATGAACTGGCAACCCATCCAGGGTGAACCCTCTGTCTTTCACCCTATGTGTGCTGGGATAGCCGCAGCAGAACCCCATGACCCCGGATTCGGGAATAAGCGGGTAAGAAGATGAATGAATGAATGAACTTTCATACAGTACATCATCCATTAGTGGTTTCTAAAAGCTCTACAGTTTGCCATTTTTTAGTTTTGGCTCTAATCACTCATGTTGTGTGCATTGTATTTCATACAAAATTTATAATTATACACTTTTTTTAATTTTAACGTAACTATGATCTTTCTATAAGGGAGTCTGTAAGGGAAATAGACCAGCTTATTCTGCATTCCATTGGCTGTGTGCATGTACCAAGCTCAGCTGAATCTTATCATATTCAATAGGATAGATAACAGAACTTGAACGTTTGAATTTAAGAGAGCTTTGAGTCCAGAAAACAAGAAACATAGTAGTCATGGGAATTACAGTGGAATTCTCCCTGTGCTTGTGTGGGTTTCCGTTGGGTACTCCGGTTTCCTCCAACTGTCCAAAAACATGCAGATTAGGTTAATTAGTGACTCTAAATTGTCAATAGGAGTGAATGTGTGTGTGAATGGTTGTTTGTCTGTGTGTTGCCCTGTGATGGACTGGCCGACCCACCCAGGGTGTAACCCTTGCCTTTCGCCCTATGTGCGCTGGGATAAGGAACAGCAGACCCCCATGACCCCGAATTAGGGAATAAGCGTGTAAGAAAATGAATGAATGAATGAATGAATGAATGAATGAATGAATGAATGAATGAATGAATGAATGAATACTCTGGGAGTTCTTAGAGCATAGGGTATCTGGAAGTCTGTGGAAGCTTTGAGAGACTTCGGAAACTAAGGAAAGAAACAGCATGAGAGTGGGACCAGAGTAAGTGAGCTGCTTAAATAGGGTGAGCGAGAGTGATTGGGGAATTGACGTCAGGTATGCGTGCTTAGAATTCACAATGTGAATGATGAAACATGGTTGAGTCTGGCATGTCCGTGACAATACCACAGAGAAAAGACTGCTCTCACTCTCAGTTTCATGAATAATTTTAGATAAGACATTGATCAAATTAATCATTCGTTTTCACTGACTAAAATAATTGGCAGAAATCTAGAATATTTAAACTAAATCCTTTTGTCATCCATTACATTTGATAAAACAAAAGACTCAAGGCTAAAGATGCATTCAGCTGTTAACCTGTGCCCAGAAGGTAATAGGTATAAGAAATCCTTTAGCACATCTTTAAGCACATGGTAAAACATTTGCATGAGGACCTGAACCATTAGGAGACTAATCTTTAGAATAAAACAATAAAAAAAAACATTTTTTAGAACAACTCACTTAAGACAGCATTCAAATATAATTAGTCAGAGGATTTAAAGCGTCCTAAGACACTGTTGTTCATGATTAATTATTAATTATCAATGCTATGTTGCAGTTTCACTCATTTATCCAATGCACCCACTCCGACAAAAAATAACAAGATAAAACTGGCAACTAGAAACAAAACACACACTGCTTTACACCCACACATACAGTATGTTGACCTGTTGCTTGATTTGCTGACGCTTTTCCTGACTGGCTAAAATTAATCACTTGAGTGTCACACAATGAATGTGGTGTAAGCATGCCCTAGAAGAGTTCTTGTGAAGATTGATGTGATTGTGATTGATATGTTGGCCTCAAAACATTGTTGCCTCTTCTAGGAGGTTCAGATGACTCTTGATGACTCTTTCAACAAGACAAATGGTTCAGGAAGGAAAATCCGTCTAGTGTGATGGCTATCATCATCCTTTCTTAAAATGTGTCAAAATGTGTTGAATAGCACAAGACATGCCTACACTATGGAAAGACATAGAAAGAACATTGTTTGTATGTACAACCAGTTGAATTTTCATTGATGTAACAATTTGTAGAATATATAGAGAATAGAGTGACATGAATGACCTACATTTTAAACCTAAATTCTAATATTTGTTTTATTAAATTGTATAAAGGGCGAGGCGGTGGCATAATGGTTAGTAAGGTTGCCTCACAACAAGAAGGTACCGGGTTCGATTCCCGGGTCGGGGATCTTTCTGTGTAGAGAGTGCATGTTCTCCCCACGTTTGCATGGATTTCCTCCAGGTACTACGGTTTCCTCCCACAGTCCAAAAACATACAGATTAGGTCGATTAGTGATTCTAAATTGTCCATAGGAGTGAATGTGTGTGTGAATGGTTGTTTGTGTGTTGAATGAATGTGTGTTGCCCTGTGATGGCCTATGTGCGCTGGGATAGGCGCCAACAGACCCCGTGACCCCGAATTTGGAAATAAGCAGGTACGAAGATGAATGAATGAATTAAAATTGTATAAATATTTTACAGCAGTTTATTTTCTTCATTTCGTAGTGTTTCACTTTGCTGCACTGCTTTCAGTTTGTGTATGTGTATGTTAAATTTATTGTCCAATCAGTCTTTAGCATTTTTGAGTCCTCTGATTGGTTTCAGCTCAGTTTGCTTAGCTAAACATGTCTTAACAGTTTAAATTAAAAAAAAAATAACTCCCACAATGGCTGACGGAGAAGAAACTTTGTCTTGGACATACTTGAAAATATTTTTTTAATGCAGACTTTAATGGAAACGAAGAAAGCTTGGCTAACCTAGCAGATTACTCACTTATCTCTGCTGGCTTGTGACGGCTCCATTAAGCACTATACTTTTTTATTAATCAGTTTAGTGTCAAGCAAAGGCTTGACCTAAATGGGCATAAGTCGATACACAGAAATCCAAGAACGAGGCAGACTAAACCAAAACACTAGGCACAAAGACCGGATAAACAAACAGAACCCAGGTTGATATCAATGACCACATGAACAATAAGCATGTCATAACAAACCATGACTGGCACTCAAACTCGAACAAAAAGATAAAGCATGACACACACACACTAAACAGCATAACCCTACCTTTAGTGTTTAGGATGATTTTATTACACCTTTTTAGCAACCCTAGATATAAGCCAAAATATTATTAGAAATTAATATATCTTCATGGCGAATTAATAAATTCTTCACATTTTGGCAGCAATCCTATAATAGTTGCAATATAGTTACAGTTTGGAATTTGGCAGATGCTCTTATCTAGAGCGACTTACATTTAGTCTTTATTTTTTGTACAACAGAGAAATTGTGGGTTAAGGGTTTTGCTCAAGGGCCCACAGTGGTCTTTCTGGTATTAGTCCAACACCTTAACCACTACGCTACCACTTCTCACTTCCCACTTACATTTTAAAAATACTGGAGAAACCAGAATTGACTATGGTTAATGCTTTTTACAACTGTATATGAAGAGGTTCTTTATGATTTTAGGAAAACAGCATTTCTTCTTTATTGTTCATATCTTTTGTAACTCTGTAGTTGATACTTTCCAATTTTATTTTATTTATTTTGCATATTTTCAACGACAATTTGTGCTACCCACAGAGTGTGTTTCAAACACTGCTCCAGGCATAGTTTTGAAAATGCTCTACATTTTTAAACGTTAATTTTAGACACACTGTGAATGTTGTTTTGTGGTCAATGTGCTTTTATACGGTCCTCTGTGCTTTTCCTCTCTCCACGGGAGACTTCAACAACTATTAATCATAGGGTGGCTATTTATTTCGTATATCCATCTTTTCTATATTTAACAGTGCCACTAATTCTGGATTTGACTGCACCTGTCCAGTTGCAGGAGCTGGTAAAAGTTGCGACATAAAGCCTGAGGCTGTGATTTACTGAAACCTCACTTCAACATTAAATGACTCACATTTTTCAACTCAGCTACAGTGAGCTTGACATCTATAGAAGCAATCTGTTTGCACCTAACATCAATCATTACTTTTGCTCAAAGTTGTGTAATTGAGATTGAAAAAGCTTGTGATTTTTTTTTATTTGTGTCATCTATAGAACAAAAATGTTAGCATGAAAAAAAAAATTCCTCCTGTGGCTTATTTCTTGCCTGTGTGATTGATGAAAGAAAGTCTTCCAAGTCTTTGCAGTCTTTCTGGTAAGACAAGTATATATTATTGTTTGACTTTTTTTTACCTCAAAGACCTCCACGTGGAGTAGGTATAGGAAAGGAAAAAATGAGGAGGATGTTCCCTCCTGCTGTGTAGTCGGTCTTTCCACCAGATTCGATGACTTCACAGTAGGCTTCCAATCCAGATTTGGAGATTCTCAATAGAAGAATTACAGGATGCCACTCAAATGATGGTCACTCTGATGAGAGCAAGCTTTGATGGAGGGGGTTGATGTTGGCTTACTTTTTTTTACCTTTCCTCCTGTGCTCTTCTCCCAATTCCGGCAGTGGAGACTTTTGACCTTCTGACAAATGTGTTCACGCCGCTCTGTTATCAGCTTATGACTGGAATTTTGAAACCATTTAAGTGCTGAGTACAGCAGGTAACTCGCTGTCTCTCTCCTTCACACACACACACACACACACACACACACACACACACACACACACACACACACACACACACACACACACACACACCACCCACCCAATTTAGGAAAGTCCTTGAAGCTCTGGACTGGAAAGCAACTGCTTTCTTCCATATTAGAGGTAGCCTGCTGCATTAGACTATTTTCAAGGCAGACAGTCCAAGGTGCCACTTTACCCCCTCCTACCCACTCAAGTGATTACTGTTTCTCTGCCTTACTAAACTCTAGCAAGAGGTCTCTTACTTACTTTATTTTACATAAAATTCTATTTTTAAGTTGTTTAATTATTCATTCTTGGTTTGTATATTAGTCTATATTATATATATATATATAATATAATTTTGTTAAAACTACAATACTTGTCCATTTGGCATTGTTTTAATAACAGTACAAAAGTCAAGAATATATATATATATATATATAATGTTAGTTACAATTATATGTATTTATTAGTCATATAAACTGAGGAGACAAGTTCATCAAGTTTAGGAATAGGAATGTTGTCCCATTCTTGTTTAATACAGGTTTCTAGTTTAACTGAATTAGGTTTTCTTTGTCGCATCTTCCCCTTTGTGATGCGCCAAATGTTTTCTATGGGTGAAAGATCTAGACTGCAAGGCTGTCCATTTCAGTGCCTGAATCCTTTTCCTACGCAGCCATAATTGATGCAGTATGTGATCTGGCATTGTCAATTTGGAAAATGCAAGGTCTTCCCTAAAGGAGCTCAGGTCTGGATGGGAGTATTTGTTGTTGTAGAACTTGGATATACCTTTCAGCATTAATGATGTGTAAGCTGCCCATACCACATGCACTCATGCAACCCCATACCACCAGAGATGCCGGTTTCTGAACTGAGCTATAATAACAACCCACTTTGTGTTTTCAATTACAGTAGCATTCCTGTATGTGATGCAGGGCCGTCTAAGAACACGGGCATCCAGTGTGGTATTCCGGCCTTGACCCTTATGCACAGAGATTGTTCCAGATTCTTCCTCTGATATTATGCACTGTAGATGATGATAACTGCAAACTCTTTGCAATTTTTTTCTGAGAAAATCCTTTCTGATATTGTGCCAATATTTTTTACCACAGCATTGGGGGAATTGGTGATCCTTTGCCCATCTTGGCATCTTAGACTATTTCAACAGATTAATTTTCCTCAGACACAGTTTACAATATTTTACGATACTGAATATGAAAAAAAAGATAGAATTGTCAGACTTAGTGTGACCTCTTTTACTGATTTATTATACAGACATTTATATTTATAGAATATGACAGACATACTTATACAGAGCGACTTACAAAGTTGAAGTTTGGGGACCCTGCTCAGAGCAATGACAGATGTGCAGATGTGGCAAAACCCATGATCTTCCTTTCAGCATTCCATCACTAGTTAGTTACTCGATGTTGTTCTACCACTTCTTATACTTCCAGCTCCCTTGTTATTCTGTGTTGTTTTTGTGTAGCACCATGATCCTTGATGAACTTTTCATTATTGATTAGCTAAAATGACATCTTGACTTTGGATTAAAATACAAATACAGATCATCTTATCAGGTACAACCTAATTTTAGTCTTACATGACCTATGAACTGTACATCTAGAGGCAATTATTTTTCTGTTATCAGTTCCTGTATAACTGTTCCAAAATATGCTAATGCTCAAAATTGGTCAGAAACAGTCAGTCCATAAGCAAAACAAGTTGATGCAAAAATTGTAGCCTAAGAACATATTTTCAGAATCTTGAAAGTGCATGTCAATGTGTCTAGTTTATAGGATGTGTTGTGCTATGTGGCACGCATGACAATTTAACATAAATATTTTTTTCATTCATTATATATATAAAACATTTTTAAATCTTACTACATGTTTTGTTCTCGTTGGCTCTGTAGCTGCCTGGGTTGTCTTCAGTATCCTTGGTTACCTCCCATCTCCCAAAAACATGTCGATAAGTGGATTAGCTGTGATAAATTATGTGTGTTTACAGGTGTCTTTGTGGGAGTGTGATGGAATCACCGCCTTGTGGATCTGAGAAATATTTATGGCACATTATATTTCTAGTAAAGGAGGATTGAATATATAAACTAGCTTGAATTGCACAAGTATTTGCAATAGTTTTAAACTGCTTGAGGTCTAGTAATAATACTACAACTGATTATAAATAGAGTACTGATCATGTAAACCAAAATGCTCAAAATAGGAGTTACAATTTCATAATTTTCATTTCTAAAAGTAAATGAATTAAATTCATTCATCTTCTAACCCACTTATTCCCTAATTCTGGGTCAAGGGAGTCTGCTGGAGCCCATCCGAGTGCACATGTGGATACACCCTGAACAAGTCATTAGTCCATCACAGAGTCACCCATAGACATAAACAACCATACATACATATACCTTCACTCCTATGGACAATCAAACCTGGGACCTTCTTGCTGTGAGGAAACTGTGCAGTACAATCATTATATTATATCTCAGCAAGATCTTATACTGTAAATAGTGCAAAGGAAGCATTAAGATGTTCATGTATAGAGATGTGTCAATTTAATGTTTAGAAAATAGTCACACAGACTGGATGAAGGAAGAAGAGTTCAGTAATCTCATTTTCACTCCCTTGAATCACACTCTTCACATTATATGGTCCAGTGACTGAACATGAGGAATCTCACAGATTGGATGTGCCAAGGTGGGATATTGAACTGGATGGCCAGCAGGTCATCTAGTATAATAAGACTGTTGAAAAGTTTTTTTTTTCTTTTCTGTTCTTACAATATATTTGCTGTGTGTAAAGCTTATTTGGTGGAGCCACTCTCTGGGTCAGTGACTTGAGGCTAGCAGTTGAGGATATCAACTCCCTCTAAGGCAGGGCTGGTAAGCTGAAGGGTTGGTTACACACACACACAACCGCAGAGCTCTTCAGCAAAACATGAACCTTTTTTGGAAAACACAGGCCTGCACCTGCTTTATTGACTGAAATTTACTCCCAGCATTACCATATTAATTGTTTACTAGTGTCTTCGTGTTACTTTTATGGTCACTGGCTTGGTGCCTGTGTGTGTGTGTCTGTGTGTGTGTGTGTGTGTGTGTGTGTGTGTGTGTGTGTGTGTGTGTGTGTGTGTGTGTGTGT
>JAOTRA010000029.1:8798781-8811030 GCA_026260255.1 Pseudolaguvia tuberculata
TGTGTGTGTGTGTGTGTGTGTGTGTGTGTGTGTGTGTGTGTGTGTGTGTGTGTGTGTGTGCGTGCGTGCGTGTGTTTTATACTCTGTGCCTGTGTGTTCTCGTTGTCTCTGTGTGCGCTCAGGCTCCGCAAGCCCCCATGCTCCAGGTGTTTGGGGGTTGGCAGGCGGAGGGAAGATGAAACACCTACGGGTAGCAGCATGTGGCCATGCATTTTTATGGGACACCCTCATCACACCTTGATACTGCTTTTGGCCCATCGCCTGTGGTAATGGCAATCCCCAGCACTATCTAAAAAGTCCCAGCATACTCACAGTACATACTCACAGTACATGCACACAGTACATGCACACAGTACAAACTACAGACTTTTTAGTTGGAGATGTAATGTGCTTGGAATGGTTGAATTGATTTTAAAAACATATGGTTAAGGGATTTCTCTGGAGTAATATGCATCAGCTCATAAAATCTGGCTGATATGAAGAACCCACTTTATTAAAACTGCAACATGAACACAAATGCATCTGTGCACAGCTTACTATAGCTTTTGCCATTATTGGCGGAGATTGAATCGAATGAGTCCTGGGAGAAAGGTTATGGGTGTTGTTGCTTTTATTTATTTAACTTTATCCCCTCCAGTACAAATATAGTCCTGAGTGTGTGGTCGTGGTATTGTTGGCTTAATAATAATTTTCACCAGAGAATTTCTTTCTTTTCTGCCTCAAAGTTTCACTGTTTTAAAAGCTTTAATAACCAACATATTGAACATTCACATCACATATATTATCATCTGCTGGGGACAAAAAGGATTATTAAAAATTATTGACTTATTTATTAAAGCTAATGAAAAACTTATTATGTGACTGTTGATGGAAACAGGATGCTCCAAAACTAAAATTACCATATGAATATGTTGAAAAATGGTAAATTTGTAATCAATAACTAACCCTTTCAAGACCACTACATGCCTAAGGCTTATTTTTAATAACAGTATTATTACTTATAGGGCGGCGCGGTGGTGCAGTGTATAGCATGGTCGCCTGACAACAAGAAGGTCCCAGGTTCGATTCCCAGGCCGGGGATCTTTCTGTGCAGATTTTGCATGTTTTCCCTGCGCTTGCATGGGTTTCCTCCAGGTTCCTCCCACAGTCCAAAAAACAATTAGTGATTCTAAATTGTCCATTGGAAAAAATGTGTGTAGGAATAGTTGTTTGCCTATGTGTTGCCAAGAGATGGACTGGCGACCCTTCCAGGGTGTACCCCACCTCTCGTCCTATGTGCGCTGGGATAGGTGCCAGCAGACCCCCATGACCCCGAATTAGAGAATAAGATGTAAGAAGATGAATGAATGAATATTGCTTATACATAACATTTTCTAGTAGTTATGTTATGCTAAAATGTTTTATAGTATAATAATTATATAAATAAATCCATAAAAAAGGTTCCATTCCATTCAGGAACCAAATAACTGTTAGCTATTAGTTTTAAAAGTTTTAAGTGTTCTTACCATGAGGGATCCATGGAGAAGTGAAGGGCACCAGATCAATAAGAAGTTACATTCTATAACATATGTTTTAACTATGTTTAAACATTGCAATTTTTGTAGATTTAATAGTACATCAATCATATTTTTCTTGTATACCGTTAACCTGAAACTATATTGTGACATTTTTTCTTGTCCTTATGCAATAAATGTGATTTTTTTTTTTTCAGGACCCGTATCTCTAAAACATTTGGTTGACAGCCACACTAAAGCACACTCATCCAATCGATTTGTTTCGCTTGTGCCTCTGAAACGAATTGACTGTTGTAAGCATCTCTTAGTAGCTAGAGAGCACTGATGGTATAGCATTTAAGCTTACGGAAGACACACAGATATCCTGGTTTGTTTGAGAATATAGATTTCTATGGCTTGACTACACACTGGAACATATAGTCGTATATATGTAGTAAGCAGTAACGGAGATTTTTAAATGAAAAGTTTTTTTTTAATTTGTTAATCCATCCATTTGCTAACTCTTGAATTGTATGCAGGTGTTATTTGTTAAGATTATTGTATTTTTTTTTTATTTGTATTTTTATTGTATCTTTGTTAGGATACTGTAAGATACATTGATTTAAGCTATTACTTTATTAAATAGACTGGTGACTAATGTGAAGGATTATGACCTTGACATCATTCTCTTCAGCTAAGATGTGGGTATCATTTTGAGAAATAAATAAATTCTATTCTCCTCTTACACTGAATGGAAAATGTGACTTAGAGACCAGCATGTGCAAATTAAGTGTTACCGTATGTGTTACTGACATGCCGACTGGTTGGCAGACTGCCACATTCAAATAGTCAGTATTACATTCCAATGCTTGGAAAGTCAGATTTGGTTGTGCATCTGAATCTTCAGGAATCTGTTTGATATCTTGTTTTCTTTTATGTTACAAAAACTGGTCCGCTTTCCTACCCAGCAGACAGAAACAGATGGATGAAACCATTCTTGGAAATAAATGGGGAAAAAATGTTTACAAATGCTCCATGCATGCTTTCCGTCTACGTTACTGATTACTCTAACAGGAGCCGTCATGTTTTATTAATTGTTGTCAGCTGTTCCTGTCACGTTGTCAGTCTGCCTATCATTTTCTTTCTATTTGGCTTTGTTAAAAAAAAAAAAAACAAAGAAACATGTTGTGGGTGCAAAAAATTATATGGGCTCCAAAGGTGGTAAAGATTTGTCATGTGGCCACTGCCGAATATCTCATACAGGGAGCTTAAGATGATTTATAGTGCTTATTTCTGAAAGTGGTAAAGCAAAATTAATCACGCGCCCACCTGACGTCTGCTGCTCAGCAGTGATAAATGATAAGCTGTCGGCAGCAGACACTATCCCTTCCACGTGGTGCTCCATCCACAGATAACCTGACCCAGGGCATCACCCTGCCAGATGCCCCACCGGATGCCCACCATTGGGAATAGCTTGATGCCCTCCTTTCTTCACATCCCTCTATCAACTAGCTGCACTATTGGGCCTTAATGAGCTGAATGGCTGCTGGAATTGGTTGCTTCAACACTGCACTTCTTAAACTGAAGAGAAGCTCACCGTGCTGTCAGCATGAAATCTTCATCTCGCTGACAGCAGCAGTGAGTTTTCTAGTGACTTTTAGCATTGAGAAGCATCTCAGAATCTCGAGATGACAAAAACATCAGAGGAGGAGAACTCTATTTCTTTCTCTGTCAGTAACACTAATGTAAGGACAGTAACTTTACATTATTCGTCTCTATGGGTATTTCTGTATATTTATATGATCTCCTTATTTTGAAGATAACTGTCATGTACTCTTTTAATCCATTACAACCGTACGTGGTTTTATTATTTTACGATATTCCTTGTGAAACCGTATCACATTATGAGAAGAGACGCTTTGTAAACTTTTGTAAGAAACAATATGTATTCATCTACGTCTGGAGGTGAAGCAGTAACACGGATAGCTGGTAGTGATCTTTTTTGTAGTTTTATTATTGCAAAATTACAAATATTTATATCAATCTTGTTTATTAAGCAGTCTAGTGAGAAATGTAGATTTAGGGCATTAAGCTAATCATTTGCATCCAGGGTGACTTAGAATTATCTCTTTTGTACAACTGAATAGATTTGGGCCTTGCTCGTGGGCCCATCAGTGGCCATTGATCACGCTGAGAATGGAACCCTCATCTTCCAATTAGAAGTGGAACCCTATAGTCACTGCACTACCAATTCACTATTAACATTCTGTTCCAGACTTAAGGTTTACATTATATATCTCACTCGGGATAGGGTTTCCAAATTGGATTGAAAATCACCCAGACCAACTACTCAGTAAAACCTGTGTATTAAAAATACTTTCTTAGACTGGTGCCAAGTTTTACTGGGTTAGACAAAGGTAGTCATGCGCTGCTGCACTCCGTTGACCTGAGTTCGATTTTGGGTTGGGTAATTTCCTGTCCCACCCTCATTTCTCTCTCATGTTTTATCTCTAAACGCTCCTAGCAATAAAGGCAACCTACTAGCGTAATGCAATTTCTTCCGTTTGTCCTGAACAATAAAGGCAAAATTGGTAGAAAAAACCTGCCCAATCAGGCAACACTGCTTAACCCGGGTCTATCTAAAATCAATGATCAATCTTGGGAACAGCCATGGCCAGTTTAACGTCGCAAAAGTAAAACAACTTGAAATAAGAAAAACGTTATTTTAACAAATCCAAATATATCTTTAAAGGTTTAGGGTAGCCATGTACACACAAAAACAACACACATTTTAGTTCAAACATGTCACATTCGAATGTCAGGGCTTTGTTAATACACTAATAATAATAATAATAATAATAATAATAATAATAATAATAATAATAATAATACACGTATTAGAACTCAGGGTTTTGTACACAGGGGCATTGTCAATTATAGATCTTTGTATATTTATGAGTTTATTCTATATTTGTATACAATTGTATATTTAGAAGACATTCTAAGCAACTATGTGTCCAAATTTAAACATTTTAGAGAGGAATTGCAAATGGATCTGATAGTAAGGTTTCCAGAAACTGTCCAAAAGTGCAGTATAGAGCAGTACAGATTGTTCTATGCTAATTAATGTCTTCAGTGAATTGTGAAGCCTCAAACTCATTCTCAGAACCTGCTGTTCATAAGGAATTTTAATTGCCTCTTTGCTAATGTAGATATCTGTAAGCTTTAGAAAAACTTTGCACTTAACTTTTACTCATTTGAAGAAAGTCTAAAAAAAACCCCAATGTTTCTCCCACTGCATAAAAACATCCTTAACCCTTGTCAAATAGATAATAATGTGATAGTGATGTTTAGCAGGTCCATTTAAACACATGCTTTTAATCTAATTTTCTGTCTGTGATTTGTAAATTACTGCAAAATGAAGCACTGTTTACCACCACCAATTTCTCACTCTCCTACCTTCTGTCTCCTCATCTTCCTTACAGCCTTTCCAACCTTCTTTATTTCTCGTCGCACATGAATGTGCACAAAAAACAGTGCACATGAATGTGCTTTCAAACATCAGGTATAATTAGGGTAGGCTTGGGCAAAATACTTAGCATAATTGTTATAAAATGTCAGTACTCCCTTGGCCAAATAAAAAAAAATCATCCTGTATGGATACTGAAGCATTCAAAGATTGACAGCTCCAATCGGATTTGTGTTGCGAAGATGTTAGATATTTAAAGCTAAGATGCCAACCCTATTTAGACTTTGAGATTGTGCTTGACTGTATATGATTATATAAAGAAGATGATTATAATCATCCTACCCCATGTTTAAAACACACAGTTTTTCATTGGTTGCTCACTAGAAATGTTTTTTGTGTTTTTTTGCATTAATCATGGACTTTTGTATTGTTAATTATGGTATGTTCTTTTAAAGCTGCTTTGAGAACATGTTCATGGTTAAAACTGCCTTTTAAACAAAACTGAATTTAATTTCTATGTCCTGTTACTGTGGTTTAACAATTCCACTGTCTAGCATGTGAGTAATGTATTGTTTGTTCAACACAATACTGATCTTGTAATGGCTTTTGCTTTATGTTTGGATTCTACTCTTTTTTCTAAATAAAGACAAACCACGCATTATTGATGAGTGATATGTAGCTGTATATATAATAAAAGCAACATGCCACCCCTTCAAAAATGCACCTGTGAGTTGCTGCCAATCAAGAGGGCATTAACTGAGTGGAAGCATTGGTTGGAGTAATGCACTCAACAGTTATCATCACAGAACCTGGAATATCAATAGCAATACCGGGAAAGCACTTCGGTGCAATACCGACCAGGTACCAAGAACACCAAGGCAAACACTTTGTATTGAAGGCATGCCCCCCTCCCCCCCACACTCTTGCCTTAAATCCACTCTCAGTCAACAGCTATTAGTAGGTACCATCTTATGGGATCCTGAGAGAAAGATGGTTGCAAAATACCAAAGATAGTCTTGCACCACCTCATGCCCTCCTATCAAGGGTGCCTCATGCAAGGGTGCCTCATGCAATTCTGGTTAGAGAATACTGGTGTGCATACTGGTGGCCATACATGGTGGCACAATGTCAAGAATTGTGTGGATGCTTGTATTATCTGCGTTCAATCCAAAACTCCTCATCACTTACCAAAAGAACCTCTGCTCAATCCTCAGAGACTCTGTCCTGACATTGATTTTATCATAGACATTGTTTATATGGTCACACCACCATTCTCACCATTATTGACCCTTTCTTCAAAGCCTGCTATTTGGTCCTGCTAAAACTTGTGGCTACAACTACTACAGACACACATTTTTTTTTCTTCACATGTTTCACAACTTTCATATTCTTGAAGATATTTTATCAGACTGAGAGCTAAATTCACCTAAATTCATCGCTTATGGGGTGAATTTTGTAAATGCTTGGTCAAAAATGATCTCATAAGAATACCATCCTCATTTTAATGAGTACAAGGAGATACTTAAACAATAGTTTGGGAGGTAGTTAAGCTTTTATTGTGGAATGAGTTTTTTTCCAGGAATAAGTATGCTCAGAACTCTTTAACACAGTCTACAGGCTTAATGCATTTCAAATGTATCACTTTCCCCTGGTCCAGAAAGTCATCCAGTGTGCTGGCTGTTGAGGATTGGATGCAGCACAGCTTTCAGGTCTATGGGCCAGCTCTTGTAAGCAATTCGCACTCAGCACATTCAGACTGATCACCCGCAGCCCCGACTACCAGCCTGGGCAAATGGTATGGCTTTCCACTAGAGACTTACACCTTCGACCGCCCTGCAAAAATCTAAGCCCAAAGTACAGGGAGCCCTGCAAGATCATAAAACAGATTAACCCTATCACTTCGAGAGATCACTAACAATTTTACAAGATATTTTGCAGTTATCTATTTTCCTGACATCATCCTGTCAGTCATTACTATCGTTACTTTTAATTAAAATCTCTTGCAGCAAGCTTAAAGATCTGCAGTGGGGAAAAGTTATGATTGCTCTTTTTTATATATGATTTGGTTCTCCTTTAAAATATTCTATATTATAAATAGTAATAAAGTTTTTCTTTATTAAAACATTAGATTTTTTACAATGCTACAAAAAAAGCAAAGAAAAAGCTATTTTCTCATAACTTAGTTAGGAAACGGACAAATGTTATATTAGACAAACAAAACATTTTAATATTAGTTTTAATTGGTCCAGATGGGTTGAAGACTTCTTCTGTGTTTGTGCTAGTCCGGATTTATTTGTCTGTCATATATCATTGCAGTTGCAACACACTGTCAGCGTTCCAGGCGGTCACATTCCCAAAAGACTTAATATGCTGTAAAAGTTTGCTGCGTAGGACTAATTTTTGGTGCGCATCGGTAGAACATCCTGCAATACAAGAAAACATGCTGCTTAATATACAGCAAATATTTCAGCAGGTATTACTAATATACACACTACCAGTGAAAAAGTTTTGTGTTTGAAGAAAATTAAAATGCTTTCATCATCAGCTACTGATTCCTTTCTATTTCTGGTATTTCACAGGCAAACAAAACAGAAACAGCATCTGAAAAGCTTTATTTGACTTGACGATGAGACGTTATAAAACTAGGATTTCAGCAGAAGTTTGTTCAAGTCCCTGCATCAGTAGACGGTGTGGGATCATATCCTACGGGAACAAGAAGTCTGTCCCACTCACACTTCAGCAAAACAAGAAACCAGCCAGGCTTAAACAAACAGCCACTGGGATTTACATCTTAGGTGAAGATTAATGAAGTGATAGCTGGGAGCGAGCATATCCCTTGTCGTTAAGCCATGGAGTCTGTGACCCTGTATCCGCCTCTCTCCACACCTGGAAGACTGTCATTTTACAGATGTCATAAATGACAGATGTACGATGACAAAACCTTCCAGGTAAAAGAAGACACAATTAACAGCCCCATTGGACAGGCTGAGCATCAATTTATTTGAACTGTGGTATGACAGGACTGGCTGATGCCACTCTATTTTGTGTCAGAGAGCTGCCTGGGACTTATTTTGCACTGTCTCTCTTATCTAAGTGTTTCAAGCCATTCATCTTTTGGAGCTATGGCTGACGAATGCTTTCTATCTCCTTGTGTCGACACAGCAGTGGTCAGCATTTGAACGGGAACTCTGAACTAGATTAGTCTTTCTAATAAGCAATTATTTTTGTAGAGTACTATTGCAACGGGAAGGGACAGTTAAATACACTGGTGGCACAGTGATTGATTAGGTCCGCCTTGACAGATTCCACTGGGCTTTTTCAAGTTATCCGACATCAGCAATACCATCAAATCAATTTATTTGGGACCATTCTCTCCAGAGCAAATGAGAGTCAGCGCAGAGGAGAGTGAGCCTAAAAGAGAGAGAGAGAGAGAGAGAGAGAGAGAGAGAGAGAGAGAGAGAGAGAGAGAGAATAAGCATGAGGGAATAAGCATGAGAAAGAGAAAGCAAGCAAGAGAATAGGAAATATGCGGCAGCAGGACCTTGGAGCTGGCGAGCCTCTTATTATCATGACAGCACTGTAAAACAAGGTCTTGTGGTTGTGTGTCTATTGTAGATGACAGCCCTGGGAATGTTTTGTTGCTCTGTCTTGCCTATGATTGGGTTCCAGGGTCAGAGCCACTGACTAGAGCGGTTTGTTTTTTCAATGAGAAGCATCTCTATAGAACCAGGACACAGACAGGTCAAGAGGCAAAAGCGTGTGGGTGTGTGTATCCACAAATCCAAGGTCTCCAGCATCGCCTCTCTGGGATTAGTGAACAACCTGGAGGAAAGTGTAGCATTTACAAATTTAAAGCCATCAAGATGTCTCAAGCCCAGATAAAAGGGATGAATTGCTCAGTCATGAAACTTTGTTCCTCCTGGTTAGCACAAAAAAGAAAATCAGCTCCTTGTGCTGAAAAAAAATCCTTTATTTTTAATATGTGCTCTTGATATTACCATAAGACATAGCTTCCTCAAAAAGAATAACTGAATAATGGATACGATGATTTCTTAACTCATAACCTCAACATAGGCAAAAAAGGGCTTGTTTTATCGATGACTACAGAATATACTTAAAAAAAACTCTGCAGAAATTTGATAGAAGGATATGAGGAATAAAATCCAAGATCTCAGGAGCTATGAGGAGAAATCTTATTAGAAACAGAATTACGAATTCCACATGGTTGCTTCATTCAAGACAAAGTGGTCCATAATGCTAAATCTGATTGATTCACGGGGATGTTTCCTGCATTAACAGTCTGCTTTGCATTTCCCAGAACTCTTCTCATAGGAGAGCTCCAGCATTAAATTGTTCTGCATATAGGAGTTATGAGAGCCACAGGAGAGTAAGCTCCTGCAGCGGATAGGGCTCCCAGAGCTGTGCAGTAGAACCTCCTACAGTGACTTATAATTGCCACAGCGATTATCCATGCAGAGTAACGTGCAAGCCTGGACAAAGCTTATTATGGCCCCTCTCATTGCAATAATCTATTCATAGAGTATTTTAATAATAGCTTTTCTCCTGTGAGTTTTTAGAGGTGATTTACATAGTCCTAACTTCATGCCCTACTAATGGTCACCACAAAACACCTTCAACTTCAGATTAGAAAAGCAGCAGCACATTTAAGCCCCCTTCCTTGACCTCACCAATCGGCTGATGCTTTTGTGCTCTGACATTAGACAAGCAATTAACGCGTATTTGAATGAGACATCGTTGGCAAGTAAGCAGGGGGCTATGATTGAAACCAGCACTTTCATTGCGGCGCTTTGCCCACACGCCTTTATTCCGTGTGCTATTTTAGCCATGCCCTGTCAGCATCAGCCTGCAGCATTGGACAGCCAGGCTCTGTGAAGCTCGAGGGAGTCAGGATGCATGAACAGTTTGCCACGTCCTCACGGGGGGGAGCCTGAGATAATAATGGGTGGAACGTGAGAAGCCATGCATGTCGTGCAAAGGAATAATTGCTGCTCTTTCAAGAACACAGCTCTAATTGGCTTCACTGCGGTTGGAGATGCCTCATGTCGAAAAGAAGCTGGCACAAAAGACTCGTTGAGCTGTTGCTCAAGCAAAGTTTCCCAGGAAGCTGCAGCTGAGCATCTTTTTGCTCTAGCTAGGGGTACTGTAACACACTCAGCATTTTTATGCCAACGGTAGTAACTTTCAAGGGATCTGACCATTGAAGACTAATGTGGGGGCTTGAAACTACAATGATTTTTTTTAAAAAAAACGAGTTTCAGTGGAAGAATCCAAGAATCTCCAACCTGCTGTGATGTTTAACTTACAAACTTGTGATGCATATTGCCAGTGAAAAATCGATGGAGAAAAGCTTCCAACAACCCTTTTAATGAGGAAATTAAGCTATTCAGATTAGAATAGCTTAATTTAAGAACATTTGTATCATGTTTCCTAGTGCTCGTCTTCATTTAAATTTGCCATGCAGTCAACTAAATGTATGACTCCTCTTAGTGAGCTGCAGGCAGAATGCTCTATAGATGACTGCTCATACTAGCCTTATTGCTGTTTTATGACAAGGTGATTATGTTCATCTCCACATTGCATGTCAGGCAGTCTCTGATGCTGTACGCGCAGCTGGGGTTCAGATCTCTAGTGTGTTCTGCTGTCTGAGCTTTGTGCCCATCAGAGCAGGCTTAGAGTACTGCCGTCTCAATATGAAGGGGAACAGATTATGTCATGTCACTATCTAGCTATATCCCTTCCAAATCCTCCTTCATCACACCTATCGAGTCTCATATATCAAACTTATTCCCATTAGTTTTATCTTTCCTGCTCTTGGATAAGGCCTTCTCCTAAATGTCTGATGCCAGGGACTGGTAATATATCGTTCATTATGAACGCGTGACTTCCCTCACAGCCAAAGAATTATTACGTCCTAAAAACACTGTCTTTTCGGTGAATTTTAGTGGCAGTCCATAGAATATCTTATGCTACAATCCTTTTTTTTTACCACATCCACGGTAGTTTATGAATTATGCATTCCCACGTTCTCTCTGTAGTTGTAATAAATTTTGTAGACAGTCTTTGTGTCTCAGCTGTGTTTCTGAAAACAGACTTTACATTAGGACTCCAGTGTCACTACGGCTCTGTGTGTGTGTTCAAAGCTTGTTGGACAAATCCTCTGGTTCTTACTTTTGTCCTTGTGGTGCTCAGTCCAATAACACCACCTCCAACCGCAGAGGGGAAACAGCAAATATGTCATAGTAATAGTCATTTGTTTGGCAGTAGACCGAAGAATCTCCTGTAGGAGTTTAGTACAATAGTATCTGACAAGGTAAAACCAACAGTCAAGCAATGCAGCAAAAAAGAAAACAAAATGGAAAAGCAAACAGAGCATTTGGTCAAACAGCAAAAAGCGTTTCAGCCTATCGAAACGCTCCGTTACAAATAAGATTAATAAGTGATTAATAATTTGAAGCCCATAACAATAAAGATTAATAGAACAAACACATTTAAGAAGATTATCACAAGCGTTTTGGATTATCTGTCCAGTTTGGTCGAGCCTGGGCCCACTATTCCTGTTTTTAAGCTGACAGGCAAACCTGTCATTGCCTATCTACCTCAAAATTAACAATAGCTTTCTGCTCTCCATGGTGGTAAAGAGAATATTTGTGTTACTTTGCACCTTCCTGTCAGCTCGAACCTGGCTGGCTATTCTGTTCTGACCTCTCTTATCGACATGTCTGCCTGTAGAACTGCCACTCATGGCGTGTCATTCTGTTATAACACTAGATATTTCTGTGCACGAGATCCCAGGAGATCAGCAGTTTTTAAAATGCTCACACCAACTTAACTGGTACTAACATTCATGCCCTCCTACTAGGATCACATTCTGACATTAGATGTGAACATTAACTGACGCGCATGACTCGTAGCTGCATGATCACATGCATTGTGCTGTTGCGAATCCATGATTGGATAATCAGATAAATTATCTAAGCAGATAGGAAAAGTGGTAGTGCAGTGGTTAACTTAAGAAATGTAAATGAATTTTTAATAAAGTTGAAGTAAATAAAATTTATAGCCATTAACAAAAATTTTGATTTGTCTTTATTTTGTTGCAAAGGTTTGATTTCCTTTGCACGCTCTCCCTGTGGTTTTCTCTGGGTAGTCTAGTTTCCTCCCACAGCCCAAAAACATGTACATTAGGTTGATTCTTCTTCTTCTTCTTCTCCTTTCGGCTGCTCCCGTTAGGGGTCGCCACAGCGGATCATTCTTCTCCACCCTACC
>JAOTRA010000029.1:8823680-8836823 GCA_026260255.1 Pseudolaguvia tuberculata
GTGTGTGTGTGTGTGTGTGTGTGTGTGTGTGTGTGTGTGTGTGTGTGTGTGTGTGTGTGTGTGTGTGTGTGCACGCATAAGCCATTGTATGAAGTCGACTAAGTTGCCAGTAACAGCTGGGAATTTTACAACCCTTTTCCAAAACAAGTCTGTGCACTCTGTACACCAAAGCTATGTGCTTTCTTATTTGTCAGAAAAGTAATGAGTAGCTGTATTCTCAGATAAACTCTAAGCTCATAGGGGAGCATATGCTTTAATCAAATTATACAGCCATTCTGGTCTGTAAAAGTTGCTTTGAAACCTCATGCACTGGTATATTCCCATCCACATTGTAACACACTAGCCACATTCCCATTTCCATTTAAACACAGGTTTTTCTATTGACTGTAAAACGGTAGGGTAACTTGGTGGTCCTAGTGTACGTAATTTTGTTAAAAGTCTTGTTAGTGCATTTTATGGCTAATAAGTACGGGTGAAAAACTAATAAACAACTCTACAGTAAATACATTTTACTGTTTAATGACACATATATACTACTTATAGAAGTGGTGGTAGGGTGGTCATTTTAGCAGTAGCAGCATTCCAAGAGACATTTATTTATAATCCTACATAATTCCTTGGTTTTATTGTTATTTTTGCTGCTGTTGCTGTCATTATGGATGGTGTTTCTCTTGTTGTTGGTGTTACTTCTATTTATTTCTTTTATATGTATTGATAATTAGTTAATTTTTTCTCCATATTTATTCTTTTGTTTGTATATTTGGGTTCAACTGGATATGATGGGTGCTATTTATAAACACATTCATTTACAATACACACACTGAAGCAAGAGCAATTTTTTTGCCTGGTGGCATAGTGAATAGCATGGTCGCCTCACAACAAGAAGGTCCCGGGTTCGAATCCCGGGCCGGGGATCCCGTGCCTGCGTGGATTTCTTGGGAAACTCCAGTTTCTTCCCACAGTCCAAAAACATGCAGATTAGGTCGACTGGTGATTCTAAATTGTCCAGGGTGTACCCCCGCCTCTCACCCTATGTACGCTGGGATAGGTGCAGCAGACCCCCGTGACCCCGAATTAGGGAATAAGCGAGTAAGAAGATGAATGAATACAATATAAACATTAATAATATATCAAGACATATCAATATATCAATATGTCTTAAGTGTGTGTTTAGGTTTATATTACATTGCCATTTTTTCCTCGTTTTTATTTTACCCCAGTGTGTTTGCCTTCTCACAGTCTGGGTGTAATGACATGCACTGGTGTTCCTCCCTTTTCTGCAAAAGTTGACATATTGCACAAATAAATGGTCAAATCCATCACATATTACAGCAACAGGTCAAATAGGCAGCAAAATATTTAGCCTGTCGAAATTTCCTACACCTGTCTAAATCCAGTAGCTGATCCTAGTGGCTGATTTTATTAATCTGTCTGCAACTGTCGAACCTTTTCAAGTGCTTTCTCACAAAAACTGGATGATTTCAACTTGTTTGTTTGCATAACATGACAACTTGAGCTATTACATCTTTAAACTCAGGAACATGTGCAACATCTGGAACATTCTGTTTCTCCGAAGCTGCTGTTTACAACATTTCAGCTTGTTGTGCCATCCCACACTGCCTCATTCTTCCCATCACTGCTGAAACATTATTTTATCTTTACAATTTTTCTAGGCTTTCTAGGAAATGAGAATATTAATAAAAGTAAATCGCATTTACTTTGTATTTAAACACATAACACATTAAATTATTTATTATTATTATTATTATTATTAATTCATCCCCACGAGGGTCTGCTGGAGCCGATCCTAGTGCAAAAGGCAAGGCTACACCCTAAACGGGTTGCCAGTCTATTGCAGGGCCACCCATAGACGAACAAACACACACACTCACCCCTATAAGAAATTTAGAATAACCAATCAACCTAATGTACATGATTTTGGACTGTAGGAGGAAACCAGAGTACCCTGACAAAAGCTTAACCCATTACACCATGGAACTGACTGAAATTTACATTACATTTAATATTTTTAAAAAATGAAATACAATTTTAAATAAATGAATAATATATCAGTTTCGGCGAAAATAATTAAAGAGTGCATTAGCAATATTAATTGTAAACAAATAGCTAACATGCAGTGGTCTGATCGTTACACAGCACATACGTGCTCACACAAATGTTCTCCATCCGTCGTCATACCATCATCTACAAAGTGTACTCAAACGTGTCTTTCTAAGTACACGTGATAATTGTAGGTTTAATTACATGATGGCGCATATGCTGATTGAGGTAACTACACCTGCGCAGTTCAGGTCTCCGTTTCCATGACGTTTCACAGGTGTGTTCGAGCAAAATGATTAACGTTTTCATTACAGTCTGATGGCAGGCTGAAACCCGTTTTAAAGAGCACTCACCGCTGTTTCGGGAGTAGCTGTAATAAAATGTGTTGTGCATTAGTGTGTTATCACTTTAGATGTTATGTGAAGCACATAGAGGACTTGTGAGGCACATTATATTAACATTTTAACGCATTTGCTTGATGTTCTTATCCATGTTTTTTTTATTCATTAAATACAGATGAGTGTTGCTAAGACTGTACATGAATAATTCATAAATAATCTTATACGAATACCTGAATTAATTATTAATGTAGAAATGAACTAATTAGATACAAATAAAGATCGAAGCCTAACTACAATTGGAAGTCTCGGAATGAATAACAACCACATGGAAAAACACAACCAGTTGATGTTTGCTAATAAAATAATTAATTAAACAAACCAGACCAGTTGAGTGGTTATATGAATGTTCACTTCATTTAAAATAGGGATAATAACCGGCCTATGAAGACTCACCCAGCTTAATTGCACAGCAATGCTGCTAAAAGCTAAACTTGAGAAACCTGGTTTGGTGCTTGGAATCGCTATTTATGTCCTGTTTACCAAAAAATGTGGATCGATACATTACTAATATCATCATCCATGATGTGTTATAAGGTCAAAACACAGGGACATAAAACCTGACCAATTTGGTGTGCAGTGCATATAGTACACATTGCATTTGAGGTAAGGAGGTCTGGAACCCAGTATGTGATAATGGAACTCAGAGGTTTTGTGCTCAGGGTCATTGTCATGCTGGAACAGTGTTGGAGTCTCTTAGTTCCAGTAAATGAATAATGTAATGCTACAACCTACAAAAACATTCTAGACTAACGGTGTGTAGCAACAATTTGGAAATATATTGTATTGTACTAAGTATGCAACGTACTTGTATGCATACTATCTCAGGAGACAAATGCAACACTTAAAATTTACACTGCTGTGCCAACAGTATTTGTGAGATTAGACAATAACGTTGGGTGAGAAGAGCTGGGGTGCAGTCGAACCGTGGTGACTCAAACAGTTAAGGCACCTGGGTTCTAGCGGCACTGCTGGTGGTCCATGGGAACTGTATGTTAGCTGACCCTGTTCTCTGACTCCAACTGTCTGAGGTGGTTTATGTGAATTAAAAGGTTCCCTTCTCCCACTCAATTTTTTCCACTCCACATATAGAAAAGGAAAGAAAATCCTAAGGTAGAGTGTATAGAAACATTCTAAACAATTGTGTGCTCTGAATTATGCTGGTAAGATGTCCACAAAATTGTTTAGGTTCAAGAATAAACGAATAAGAAAAGAGAAACATTCAAAAATGTTCACACCCCAAGCTGATTTCAACAGATTTCACAAACCACCCACACATCCTAAGAGGATCTGTTATAATAGACCTGATCTGTGTGAACCACAGAATGATCAGATTTAGGAAATGATTCAAGAGTCTTCATTGTCACTATACTAAGTACAGCAAAATTAGAGCAATATTAACAGTGCAACTCTGAAAAACATGATCAACTGGAAAACAGCTAAAAAAAAAACCAAAACATCTATTTTCGGTCTTCTGGTTTTGGCAATAAAGCTGTACATGGCTCCTAGATAAAGGAGATAAACTGTGGCAGATGATTTAAAGCATAACTCTTAATATTGTGCAGAAGCAGTTCCCTGGATTTTCCCTGGCATGCACATTTTCCATTAATAGTCACTGACCGGGAAAAGCTGATCTGTCAAAAAAAGGAAACTCAGCAGTCTCGTCAAGTACATAAATAGCCACAAAAGAATAATCTACGGCCACTACGATTTTTTTGGGGGAAGGGGGGGGTGGAAACTTTTTAAGTAAGGCTATTAAAGCTGTCTATTAATGTGCTTGTATGCTATATTTAATTTCTCAGCAACAGAAATGATGTCATAGTCTTCACGTTGAATGTGTTCAGTCAATCAGAGGGTAGAAGATATCAAATCACTACTTTTTCTTTTGTATCTTCCAGCATCTGATCAACTAAAAAATATCTAAACTTGGTCAGCAGCAGTCAGTCAGAACCAAGGTTAGGCTGCCCTATGACTATGAAACAGCTTCTACATAACAGACAGACAAAACCCAAACATGGTTTAGCAGTCAAAAATCTGTTGTTTTTCAGTTATATGCTATTAATAGCATGTGCTCAATGTCAAATCCTGGACTTTTTATGACCAGACGTTTCCTGAGGTGTGTAAGCAGCAGTGGGAAAGTGACGACTGAAGTATCACTGAATAACTCGAGGGAAATACATCTGCCCTAATGTCTAAACAACCACAAATATCACACACAAACAGTGATAAATATCACCACATAATTATGCAACCTTGCACAACAACTTCCAAATTAAACACTAGATGTTTTTCTTCAACAACGGGCTGCGCTGAGGAGGTGAGATGATTTATCAGCCAGGTTTTTCAGACCACACAACATCCAAAACAACCTTCTAGAACTGTTATCAACTTTCCCGATGGCATCATTTCTCAGCGTCATAGTCGTGTGATGATTCCCGTGGAAATGCACCACAATGTTATCACAAAATATTATGAAAGCTTTAAACTTTAAACTGATGCTCCTGGTGGGTAAACAAATACTCCTCCAGCCTTTAGTACCAAACTATGACTAAAGAATTCCACTTGATCTTGTCCTAAATTGAGAGTTTTATTCTAGCCATATTTTCTTCTGGGCAAATATTTACAAATCCCAGCGCACATAGGGTGAGAGGCAGGGTTACTGGGATTGGCTCCAGCAGATCCCTGTGACCCAGAATTATGGATTAAGTGGGTAAGAAGCTGAATGAATGAGTGAATGAATGAATGAATGAATGAATGAATGAATATTTATACATTGGGCATCCCTGAGAAATATCTAAATTCCTTTGAGAAACCTAACAAAGCACCTCCTGTTTACAAGTACAGCATTTTTTGCTAATTGTAATTAACTGTATTAATAAATGTTATGGGCGGCACGGTGGCGTAGTGGACAGCACGGTTGCCTCACAACAAGAAGTAAGGGCCTTGCTCAGGGGCCCACAGTTGTTGCATGGTGGGGGTGGGAATCGAACCACGATCTTTTTGGTATTAGTCCAACACCTTAACCACTAGGCTCCCACTTCCCACTAATGTAACAACCTAATATGTGCATATGTTTTTTGACTGTAGGAGAAAACTGGAGTACACAAAGTAAACCCATGCAATCATGGGCAGAACATGCAAACTCCTCAGGGAAAGGCACTAGGAACAGACCCTGGGGACCTTCTTGCTGTGAGACGACTGTGCAAAACACTGAGCCACCGCGCCGCCCGTACTCAGACAAATATTGCTATATTTATCTTAGTGAAGTGGTCAGTTTCAAACCTGCTTCTGGGTTCACTTCAAATTAGGACAAACTAGAAAACAATGATTTCAAAACACATCATCCTTTTGCTCTAGTGTCGACACACACATAGCCTGATATGCCCAAAGCAAACGCTTCAGTAATGTCTAAATGCTGAAAAAACAGGTGTGTCACACACTGTCTTCAAATTAAATTTGTCCTAAATCAACTGATTAGTGTTACGTAACGATTAGTCTCTTTTAAAAGACCCACCCATAAGGTAAACATATTTATACTCAATTTCGTCTCGTTTTGTCTCGTGTTGGAACCATGAACCTCACAGCTTTAAATGAAATCCACCACCTCCTACCGTAGGCCTTTGTACTACCTCGTTTATTAAGCATGAGACTTTCAGGGTTAGCTACATTCCTGACATAGCTTATACTGCAAACAGGAGGGAACAAAACCAGGAGGTTACCGATTTCACTGGGTGCTTATCAGACAAAAAAAATGACAAACATTTACACTCCTTCCAACACCTTTTATGTAGGAATTCTTTTGCTATTATGGTGAGGTAAAAAAATTTGAACAATCAGCAATTAAAAGTCAGCATTTAAAAGTTCATCCACGTTTAACCTTGGCCTTTGAAACGTTTAGCATGTATTTGTTTACACTAGTGCATTGGTCAATGCCATTACCTCTGGTAGGTTACAATGGTTTCTCTGTGTTACTGATTGACATATTCAAATTGCTCTCAGTGGATCAATAGGTGTGTACGCGTGTGTGACATGTTGTCATGTACAGATGTTTAATAAGGTAAAGCCAGTTCAAATAATTGTATTTCACCGGAACAATAGTCTCTCAAAGCTAAAAGAACAATAAATGAAGTCTGTTGAAATGTTTCTAGCCAAGCGTACGAAAGTCACAGGAAACAAGAAATCAGGGTTGGCGGATGTGGATAATATAGAACTGTGTGTTTACAGTTAGGAATTACATGCTACTTAAGAAATAGGCTGTCCTTTGTTGAACTCCTCAACACTAAACAAAGAAGGATTAGATTTGATTGACCTTTGTGTTTGCACAGTAATGTACTGGCAACCTTGTAAGTTCTTACTTTTAGCTACCAAAGTCAAAAATAAAGCCAACACATACAGTATAATGTGTGATTTAAACCGATGTGCGATAAAATTGAATAAAATAATTATTACTACACATGTATAAGCCTTTCATGAGTGTATATGCAGCAGTAGTGGCTTATCTTGGTGCTGCATTATTGATTGTAAGACCTGGCTTGTCCTCGAGCGTTACTCTTACCACTTCCTGTTCCAGCACTTCAGACACCAACCTGCTAAGATTGGATATAGGAAGAAACAAATTTTGCAGTACTGAAAAGTATCTGTGATAAACATTTGACAAAACAGTTTTCCTAAAGTAAATATCAGTTCTACAGGATGCACCTGCTTGATCCATGTTTCATGCATTGTATACAACCGAGCATGTTTTTTTTTTTTTTTTTTTTTACAGGTTATATGTACTGTAGATACGAGCCAAAATTAGATCGAACCTTCATGGATCAGTGTGTTTGCCAAATAACATAAAGGAAGTCCTTCTGTGTTTTTTAAGTATTACTTGCAACAGCGTCCACCATACCCTTAAGAATGTTCAGTTTACACAATTACGCAGTCAAGGGTTAAGGACTATTTTCAAGGACCTAGTAGTGGCAGATTAATGAACTCATGACCTTTCAATCAGAAGTCTAACACCATCGCTGAGCTACCAAATGCCTTATACAACTCTATGATAATAACAAGTTGAACTACTTCCTTTGTTATCCTGTTTTATACAACAGTGACATGTTGATAAAGATCAAAAGTAAGGCTGCACAAGATATTGCAGTATTTGGGTTTTAAAAGAGATGCAGACTGAGGTTCTATGTCGAGCACGAAAATCGCGAGTGAAAAAAATCTTTACCGTCTTCTCTAAACTAAGCAGAATTTGTATCACTTATGCTGTACAAACAAAAGTAAATGATTTATTTGAATAGTGAATATTTGAATATTTAGCATGCTATTGCATAATAGCATTTTTCTTTAATATTGCCCAAACCCAATCAACAATAAAAACCTTTTTCTGTGCATAGAACAAGTATATTCATTCATTTTCTAACCCGCATATTCCCTGGAATTCCGTCTCACGGGGGTCTGCTAGAGCCTATACCAGTGCAACAGGGCAAAAGGCAGAGGTACACCTTAGACAGGTCATCTGTCCATCGCAGGACAAGTATGTCAAACAAGCGAACCGCAAACCGTCTTCATCAGATGTGTAATTGCTTGTCGGTTACTGTTTCTTTCTTTTTTCGTTTCCTCTTTCCACTTTTCTTTTGTTTTTCCGATCCTGGGCATAACTTTTCTAGCTATTTAACAGACCTAGCAGCAAATACCTCTTTACTCACATACAAGGCAAGCTGCAGTCAGTCTAGTCCTGATATAGAGAACAGCTCACCACATCATACTCAGACTCTCCAGTCCAGATGTTGCATAAGAGAGTTGCATAAAAACTGCTATTTTTCTTCCTTGGCCGAGGCTGGAGAACAGGACCCGGGACAGAAGCCATCAGCCACTCTGAAGAGCGGTCACATTCCAGGCAAAGACATTACTGTGAGAACAAACAATTGGTCTCAATCTCAGGCGGTTTTATTTACACTATTTCAGAAGCGCGAATCAGATGCATTGTTAAGGACAAGAAAAGATGCTTTAGGAATATGTCTCAAGTTAATAATCAGGTAGACTTAGCGCTATTACCACACTGAAGAATACACATATTGTGAGATTGACAGACTTAAATACTACTTACTGTGTTTCAGAACAGGGTTAACAAACTGAGGAGAACTCTTAAATCCTTAAGAAGGAAAAGTCACTTGGTCTAATACCTAAACTCCATAACCTTCTTACACATAATTCCCAATTTTGGATGTGGGGCCTTGTAAGAAGTTACAGTCTAATGTTAAGCTTTCATTCCAATGTGGATGTTTGCCACTCAGGGAACCAGAGCTTGCTCCGATTTCACTAATAGCTCTTTGAACAGAGCGAAATGAGACACTTAAATGCTAATGGTTATAACAGGCTGTTTTTGAGTCTTAAAACTGATGCTGATGTAAGGTTTCTTTGGTATATTTACTTATCTACTTCAAATTGCAAGATTTGGTATAACAGCTACCAGTATGTAGCACTGCTGCCTAAAAGCAAGAAGGTCCCAGGTTTGATTCAAGGGCTCTGTGTAGAGTTTGCATGTTCTCCCAGTGCTTGAGTGGATTCTAAACTGCCCATAGGAGTTAGTGCGAGATTGTTTCTGTAGCCCTCTAAATAGACTTTCACCCTTCAGAGTTGGAATTAGCTTCAGCACACCATGTGCCCACGAATAAGCCAATATGCAGGTATAGAAGATAAGTGAAATTAAATGACATGACTTTTTTTACCGGGTTAAAATGTAGGAATAAACAATAATCGATTTACTTTCATAAGCTTATGAGCAGCTTTTTAGCTACAAATAAGTACTAAAACTACAAAAGTCAAACATCTGCAACTTCTCATCTATGCTCCAGCAGGACATTAGATAATCTTTTTTGGTAAATAAATTATGTTTAAGCTGGCAGCAATCAATTTACTTGAACAACATTAAAAGAACTGCAGCAAGAGTCAGAAAAGATTTAGTGTAAACATAAGGTTTATTGCTATGTGCATTTTGCATCCATACACTGTTAAAAACATTGTTCAGTGGACACAATAAAAGCAACAACACTCATGTCATAAAACTCCGAAGGATTAAACACCTTCTCTATACATACAAGGTCATGAGCGACACAAGTACGAAGTAAGACGTCGGTAGTTAAAAAAAAAAATGTTAGCTCAAGAACATGTCTTTAGACAAACACGCAAAACACTACCACGTCCTGCCAGTGAGCGACTCGGCAGGATCGAGAGTGCACATGCAAAAAAAAAAAAAAAAAAAAAAAAAAAAAAAACATATGCTGCCCCGCTTCACCGTTCCAACACTTTACATCATGTGCTAATTTACAGATCTAAGCAAAATTATACACATCACTACCCCCATAATGGAATCGACTGTTTATATGATGCGATTTTGTTCAGTTTTGAAAGAAAAACTGTAAGCAGAACATCCCTTCCAGGCAACACGGCCTGTACAAAAGATTCTTACGAAGCATGTGATTAAAAAAAACCCATCAAAGTAAGAGCATGGACCACAAATGGTCCAGCTCTATTACACAAGCTCTTATGGATGCAAGCATGTGAGGCCACTAAAGTGAGTCTCAGCACAGTCAACAGGTTTGACCATGTGCAAATTCCAGGTAGCTTATCGCCTTAAGAACACCTCATGGGGCTCTTGTGACTCTAAGCAAGTCTCTAAGGGTACGCTCCCTTGGTGCTTTGTCAGGACCCACACCATCAGACAAGCCCTTCTCATGCTCAAAAGGCAGTGAGAGAAAAGGTAGGCCGGGTTCGCCCTCCGCGCGGCCGGTGGTCTGGATGTACTGTAACCTACATCACTCTCTTTTTTTCCGCATAAGTCCGAAGAGATTGTCGGATATTACAGAAGAGGCAAAGGAAAGGCCCTGGAAACAGAGCTTTCATTAGGGTCGAGGGTTTATTTTTTTTTCTCCTCGTCTGTACAGCCAGCTTCTTCTGGAAGCAGCACATCAACAATGACGACAACAACCTGTGAGGTCCATTTCAGGAAGGAGCCGTGGCTCTGCCCGCCCCAATGCAGAGCCACTTAAACAGCCGAGCCTTTGAACTGGCCGCGGTTCTCTGATGTCTCGATCCCCTGTGTCTCCATCGGAAGTAGAGGCTCTGATGGAAGACGTGACTGGAACTTTTCCAGCTGTTCCGGGCTCGCCAAGTTCTTTAGCAAGCTGTTCTCGCGCTCCAGCTGGTTGTTCTTTTCAGCCAGCTCCTTGATCTGCTCTTTCAGGATCTCTACCTCCTCCCTGACTGCATACATCAGGTGGTTCTTAACAAGATCCTGCACAAAAAGAAGGGAGAAGAGATTTAGTTCCTGTACAGTAGTAATGCTTTTGTAAAGGGAAGCGCAGTAGTTAAGGTTTTGGGCTATTCAATTTTTGACAACATTCTCACTAGTGGGCCCCTGAGCAAGGCCCTTAAACCATTGCTCAGTAGTATGGAGAGGAAAAAAAATGATCTTGTAATAGAAATTAAAACATTTAAGAAGATAATCTGGCTAAAGTCTGTCTTAGTCGTACACGTGGGATATGCATAATGGGAACGCTATGGCCAAGTCTGGAAGTTTTTCTTTCCATGCAACTCAAAAGGAATTTCTCCTTACCATTGCTTGCTCGATCTTGTTGTCTATTGCCACAACGCTAGCACCAGAGGCACTGAGAACAAAAAGAAAGCAGAATATTAGATCCAGAACCAAGTACCCGGGGATAAACACACAGAAAACCATTTTCTGTACAATGGTGCAAATCAAGTGGGGGAAAATCTGCACATTTATTTGGAATCAAAAATAATAATAATAATAATAAACACAAAACTCCTGCAGCTCAATCCATCCCAGCACGATTGATAAGACATGTATTTACCTGTTGTCAAGTTTAACAGACACTACATCTCCTCCCAACAACGACGAGAAGAAGGAGATGGAAAAGTTGTGCAGCTGATAAACAGCCACCTCCATTGGCGTTTTAAACATCTCCGCGTTCATACTCAGGATTAACCCGCTTTCAACAATGCTTGTCGCCACTTTGACGACTTTTGTCAGTATTCTAAGCACGGTAAAATTGTAAAGAAAATGGAAGGGAAAAAAAGAAAGCTTCGCGGTTGTTTTGTTTATCGCCTTTGTTCAGGCGCTACTTCTACTTCTACACGCTTCAGTTTCAGAGAAACTCGTCGACTGACTGCTGCTATTTTGGCTACAGCTCGGCTTTATACTAGCGCGTGATGACGTAGTAAAGGGGCGTGAATAAATTATGTAAATAAGCCAGCCGGGATTTGACCCCTCCCTGAACTCGTGCGAGGAACACCACAGGCAGTGCGTGCGTGCGTGCGTGCGTGCGTGTGTGTGTGTGTGTGTGACGGAGAGATAAACAAGAACATCAAACCACAGACAAATAACTTTCTCATCACACGCCAAATTTAATCAATATAAATATCCGTTGAATTGATTCATCACCAAGGATACATTTACCATTAGTATTATTTCTACAATTGAGCAATTAAGGGTTAAGGTTTTTGATCAAGGCCCCAAAGAGGTGACTTAGTGGAGCTGGGAATCGAGCCTCTGTCTTTTTGGTATCAGCCAATGAGTTACCTCTTCTCCACCGTTTTCCTCTGCAGTTTAAATCATTCCTTACACCAGACCTCCCGAATTTACCACGTGATACCCTACAGGATTCCCATCCAAAAAGTTCAATAAAATTTTATGAAATTAATTTTTAATATTTACTGTAATTTTACCACCCAAAAACTACTTTTGTGTCCATTTTCACTTTTCCTTTCTTTGTTATTGACTTTCGTTATTAGCTCACTACCGGCACCTAGCGGCTTAATTGTAAATTATACTCTGGCAAATTAATTACATCGAAACAAACAGTTTCTTATCTTCTGTACTTTTAGTTTATATTGTTAATCAAGTGCTTATAAAAATAGTAAGAATGTAATTTACTGATTACGTTAATGTTTAATAAAGGGGGAAGGTGGTTAAGGTGTTGGACTGATGCCATAGGGGTTTGATTCTTACCACCACCAAGCCACCACCGTGGGCCCTCAATTAATCAGTTGTATAAATAAGATAATGTAAGTCACCCTGGACAATGATGTTTGCCAAAATACTGTAAATGTAACTGTATACTACATACAACAGATAAAAAATACACATGTCCAATGATTGACGTGCCCTTCACCCGGAGCAGCCCTGGGACAAATAAGCACATACTATTGAAACTATTAAGTGTAGCGAAAATGTATAAAATATAAATGTATAAATATGTTACCCTCAGGTAACCGAAATAATAACATATCTATGTCACAAGTCACTTGGTTGATTAACGGATAATAAAAATATTTTAACCTATTCTTTTATCTACAAAAACATCATCAACATGGTCATAATTTATTTGTAAAACAACAGTCATCCTCACGCTTATGATGAACTTATCTTAAAATATCTGGGTTAAAGCTGCAATTAAACTTTCCTACTTCATTGCAATCTTTCTTTTTTTTCTTTTCTTTTCTTATATTATTCTAAAATTATATCTAATACTATAATAATAAATTATTATATCTAATACACTAATATTGGAGGATATTGGTTTGAATAATAATTGAGTTGAGTTGTGTGTGTGTGTGTGTGTGTGTGTGTGTGTGTGTGTGTGTGTGTGTGTGTGTGTGTGTGTGTGTGTGTGTG
>JAOTRA010000029.1:8847313-8872383 GCA_026260255.1 Pseudolaguvia tuberculata
GTGTGTGTGTGTGTGTGTGTGTGTGTGTGTGTGTGTGTGTGTGTGTGTGTGTGTGTGTGTGTGTGTGTGTTTTTCCATGGGGAATGAGTTTGTGTGAGGTTTAATAGGTTCCTTTTTCATCCGTTATTAGCGGCTTCCCAATGTCTCATAAAACACTGAATCAACACTGTGCTCGTGGGCCCGAGCACACACTAACCCTGAGCCTGGTTCTTTGTAGTCTGTTTCTTTCTAATCTTTATTTTCTCGTAAATTCAGACAGTAACATAAACCTGTCTTAGAGGAAGTGTATATGAGCCGGTGAAGTACCAGAGTGTAATCGTTTCTCTACACAATACAGCACAACAGCCCAGGGACAGACAAGACCATAGTATAACCAAATATATACCAGATTCCTGGGAGGCTCTGATCAAAGTTTGCTAATTAGGAAATTGATCTGCTAGCTACATTGATTTTCTCTGTTACTTTAGATCGAAAGACTCTTAAGAATGTAACGTAGTAAGGGCCTGACGATATATTACATATCTCCCTGCGCTTGCTTACGCCTTTCCTCCTGGTACTCCGTTTTCCTCCCAATGTCCAAAAACATGTACATTAGGTTGATTGGTGAGTGATAGTTGCCCATAGAAGTGGCTGTGTGTGTGTGTGTGTGTGGGTGTGGGTGTGGGTGTTCATCTATGTGTAGGGAATAAGTGGATTAGAAGATGAATGAATGAATGATACCTTGCAATTATTCACCGAAATAAAATAGCTAAAAATACAACATATACAAAACTGGACACGCCCTACGGTGGCCAAACTACAGGGTCCGAGAAAGAAATAGTTTGGGAGGGATTTAATAAAATATTTACAATAGTAACTTACTTTAAATATGCATGGAGACCAGAGGTTAGAGTATCGGTATGCTTATGAAGAAAAAAACAAACATTGCGATGTTACTTGTAGCTGAGCTATGACTCAGTCCTGGAGGTCCAACTTATGAGAATACAAACAATTAAATTGTAGCAGAAATCAATAATACCCATCACCACCACCTCCATCTTATTATTTAAACACGGTTTTGAAAACCTCATAACAAAATGCCATTCAGGCACCTTTCATATTCCAGGTGAGTTGAGATGAGCCGTAATATTTGTATGGTAGTACCCCCATGGTTATTATAGAGACACCGACCACCAACAGAAACAACAGTAGAAGGGGTTTGTTTCCGAGAAACAACATTTATTTTCTAACAAGTTTGTTGTTTTGGATGAGAGATGCTTGCTGAGATCTTTGGCATTGGTTTTTTGTTTGTGGAAAAGGAAAGAGAGAGAGAGAGACAGAGAGAGAGAGAGAGAGAGAGAGAGAGAGAGAGAGAGAGAGAGAGAGAAATGTTTTTAGTTTTTAGTTTCTTTTAAGGATAGAAATATTTGAGAGTAAGGCTAAGGTTTAGATGTAGACATGACATTCAACTGCTACACAAATAATTATAGCAAGAATAAGATGCAACACGTGTGTGTACGTGTGTGTTATTATCAGAACGATCCTTTTCTTTGAAATGAAAAAGTGAATAGTGAAGAGACAGAAAAATCTATGACTTCTCCAAGAAAAAGAAAACTTTAAACAGTCAATATCAGGAGTCTGCCTTGAAATTTTGCCAGTCCGTGATGATAAAAAGGTTGGGGACCATTTAATATAGTTTACTAAAGAAATGTATGTTTGGTATAAAGTTTATGGAGGGACCCAAACCATGTAGAGGCATCAGGGTTCATTAGTTACCCCACTATAACCCTTGTTTCCTGTGTGGTTGTGTGTAGTTGAATTACTGTACATCCTCCTTCAGCAGATCTTTAATTCAGCAGATCTTTTTGCCTTAAAGTCTGTTAAAGTGTGTTGATAGAACGGAAGGAACGCTGCTTTCGCTTCACCCTGTGTTTAAATTAACCAGCCTGCTTTTACGCCACAGTGACATTCCATTCCACGTCTTTCAGATCTTGTCTTATTATACCAATATACCAAAACTTTAAATTTAGCTTCCTTAGATTTCTGGCTCATGCCTGGAGTTGAATGTCACTTTGACGTCCCCTAGTCCCCACATGCTGCCTGGGTGCAGAGGGGTACCAGCTTGCCACTAACCCCCTGGCTATCTGCCACGCAGGTGACTCACCAGCTTCTGTGGGATTTGATGTCACCTTTAGATCGGGCCCACTGAAGATGGAAACCCTGGAGTCGGAGCTGACATGCCCGATTTGTCTGGAGCTGTTTGAGGACCCGCTGCTGCTTCCCTGCGCCCATAGTCTGTGCTTCAGCTGTGCTCATCGCATCCTGGTCTCCCACTGTTCTGGTGCCAAGCCGCTCGAGTCTGTGTCGGCTTTCCAGTGTCCAACGTGCCGCCACGTCATCACATTAAGCCCACGTGGTCTGGACGGCCTGAGACGCAATGTGACGCTGCAGAACATCATTGATCGTTTCCAGAAGGCCTCGTTCAGTGGGCCCGGCTCACCCAGCGAGAGCCGCCTTCGTCCTCCACCCCGGCCCCGCAGTGCAACACCCACCGGGGGCAGCGCTAACGTTAGCACAATGTCGGCCGAGGTGCGTGTGCCCTGCCAGTTCTGTGAGCAGGAACCTCCTCGGGATGCTGTAAAGACTTGCGCAACATGTCAGGCGTCGTACTGTGAGCGTTGTCTGCGTGCAACACATCCCAACAAGAAACCATTCACCAGCCACCGGTTGCTGGAGCCGGCAGGTGATGGGCAACTACGTGGCCTGGCCTGCCTCGAGCATGATAGCGAGACAGTGAGCCTATACTGTGCTACAGATGAGCAGCTGATCTGTACCCTGTGCAAGCTGGTTGGCAGACACCGCGAGCATCACGTCACCTCTCTCAGCGAGCGCTTCGACAAACTCAAGGTAAGACCATTTTCTATTTTCTAGATCCAAGTGTGGAAGGCAGTATGATATATACTAGCAAAGAAGAAAATCACAAAAAGGCTTTTAAAAGCAAGTGGGTTTTAAATATATGATTCATTTTTCCAGTTGTAATGAATACTTCCCCTGCTGCAGAAAGATGAGCAATTCAATTATCTTTACTCGGGAAGTATGCAGATTCTATAGGACATGCTGAAATCCGATTTTACACTGCAGATGATCAGCTACATCAGGACATTCTGGTGCTGAAGGAACTACAGTGGACTCCCGGCATAAGGATTTTATTTGTTCTATAGGTGAATAAAAGATGATAAAAATAACTGAACCGCAGTTAATCCATTCAAGTCACCCAAGCTATTCCCCTTTCAGTTTATCAATGGGAAAAAATGGTGTAGCTTTTCTAAACGCATGCCAAAGGCAACACTGGTATTGTAAAATCCATAAAGTTGCTTGCGTTGGATTTACTTGGCGTTCCGATGACTCAAACCGTTTTTACTCGCTGATGCTTTATTCATATGCATAAATGTTTGGTATGCAAATTCTGTGCGTTGTTTCTATTCATATGGCGAAAATCATTCGTATGCCGAGGTTCCACTGTGGTCTATTTCCACAACTCCAACTCCATGCACATTAACTACACCCACTATAAGAGCTACGCTGAGTTTCACCCGACAGTCTGACAGACATTAGATGCTTTATTTTTTCGGTTTTAGTTGCATCCAGCTGATCTCTCTATCATAAATAAGTGGAATTTCCTGTAGCTTTTCCCCACTGCGGTTTCAGTCCTACGTTGCCGAAACATTTATCGTACATGATCACACTTCAGATGAGCTTCATCGCTTTCCTTTAGCCACTTCACTCATTTTACCACATCATAAAGTCGCATAGTCTAAAGCCTCTAGTCTGCATTTACATCTGGTTTTCTAGTGTGTTTACACTCCAGCGTGGGAATGGTGGAGAAGATTGGCGAGTGTGTCCGGCTGCTCTTTTATACTAGAGTTGTTGTGATAATGGATGAGTCTGCACTCTGATAAAGCCCGCCTTTGATCAGTGCTCGACCGCCACAAAGCACCATACTGCTGAATCAGAACCAAAACACTACAATTCTCAGGGTGAATCTGACACACACACACACACACACACACACACACACACACACATACACACACAAACAAACTGCTCAGCTAACTAAACAGCTATTAGCCCAAATCTGTATATGATGAACAGCTGCTCTATTCTTTTCCATATCTTTATATTCCAGCTGGCCAGTGGTGGGCTGAAATGGGGAAGGTTCGAGTTGTTGCTTGGAAGACCAGGGTTCAAGCGACATCTCTGCCAGTGATCTAGGGTCTTGAGATAGTTTCTTAACCCTTGATGCTCCAACACTGTATCAAAGCAGACCCTGTGCTCTGAACCCCTTCACAGCATATTTCACTGTACAAAAGTAGTGGCAAATTTCTGGTGCTGGGAATTGAACCCACAATCTTTTAGCACCAGTCCAAAGACAAATTTATCTGTCGCTAAACATCCACCAATCCAGCAAAAGCTTTTTGGGCACTGTGGCCAAAATAAGGACAGGTGTGTTTACTATAATATTCATTCATCTTTTTAGTCCCAAATTTGGGATCTCAGTGGTTTGCTGGAACCTATTCCAGCGCACATAGGGTGCCAGACCATCGCAGGGCCATCCATACACAAACAACCACTCACACACACACATTCACTCTTATGGGCAATTTTACAATCACCACTCAAGCTAATGTACATGTTTTTGGGCTGTGGGAGGAAACCAGAGTAACTGGAGGAAACCCACGCAAACGCAGAAAGAACAGGCAAACTCCACACAGAAAGATCCCGGGCCCTGGAATCGAACCCGGGACCTTCATGTTGAGTAATAATAAGTTGAATGTTAAATCTGTTTTTGTTACTATAATTAATGAAACCTTTAACTTTTATAACCAACAGTCATTGTCAATTGTCATTGGTGTTTAGCCTTAAAGCTGGCAGCATGAAACATCTACATCTATATTGTTATCGCTCAATTCCATTTCTGCCATATCGCCCAGCCCTACGAGCAAGTGAAGTTCCTGTGATATAAGTGATCTTGGTAGTCTACGCGGAAGGAGAAGTATTTTCTGTAAAATGTAGGTCTGGTTATATTAGCAGGCGAGCTGAAAGCATATGCGATCTGTCTGGGATCAGCTATTCATGCTGACCTCTTTGTCACACACTCACCTATAAAAGACATTCTGATCATTGATGTTTCCCCCCTCAGGTCCTCAAGTATATGAATACCACCATGCTGGGAAGCCCGTAATAGTTCGAAACGAGCGGCATTGTGTCCCGCACAGAGGAAAGTCGATACCTTAGAAAAGTTTTGCCTCTTTTGTCCGTTGATTTTCTCACATGGAAATAAAAACCGGCGTGACTCACCAGGACTAGATTTCATTCCTTCATACCGTTCCCACCGGTCTGAAAGAAGAACTCCTATAACATACACAAGCTCAGTAGTTTAATTTCGCTCCAGTATTTGACCAGTACACGTCTCTGGCTTTGCTGTGTCCGTCAAAGCCATGGTTGATCTGAAGGCTTCTCGTGCAGTTAACGCCTCGTCTCCTTGCATTGCTGCATTTGAATGTTTCCCCATCGCAACTTGTTCGGCTTTGAACTTTTGGTCCAGAACCTGTGCAAAGCTAGGAAGTGAATTAAGCGCGGGGCAAAGAAAAGCTAATTTTTAATCTCCTTGTATCTTGCCTTAAAACTGAAGGTCTTCATTGTCAGCATTGCTGCAGAAGCCTTGGTGTTACACACTAGAGACTGTAGTGGACTAATCACAAAAGCTTATTAGCGCTGCTTGTTAAATGTTGGTAATTGGTAGCTACTATACGTTCAACACAGCCGGTATGATCCTGTTTGAAAATAACCAGTGACAAGGTGTGCTACCACCCTTCCACTAATAGTGCATTAGGGCTCGGGTGGCTCAAACTCAGTTTAGGTGTTGGCTGGACAAGCAGGATTCACCAGGATCTCATTCTCTGGTTTATCATATCTGAGTCTGAACCCATCTGTTATGCTGCTAGACGTTTCTTATCCTACCAAATGTCAGAAATGACTCCTACATCCCAATGAATCATTTATTCTTACTCTACAGTTACATGTTGATTATAATACTCTAGTCAAATCTCCAGCATTTGTCAGATGTTCTTATCCAGACCGATTTAAATTCATCTCATTTCTTTTATCCAATTGAGCAGGTAAGAGTTAAGGATCTTACTCTAGGCCCCGGTGGTGGTACTGTATAAAAACTTAAACAGACCTTCCCACCAGCTTTTTTATTTTTTTAGTTCTGAAATCGATACTTTTTTTTTTTTTTTTTTTTTAAGTCCAACATTTTCATATGGTTTTTTTTTTTGGGATACAAGAGTCTCCTATCTCCCAAACAAAGATCTGCAGGATTAACCCCAGAAAAGTTTAAGTCTGTCAGTACTGCAGTTTTATACTTTGTTAATGATATTGGAGCCACGTACTGAAAAGAAGACTACTTAATTTTGTGGACCAATTACTACTGAACAGAAACTGAACAGATGGTTTATACACACACACACACACACACACACACACACACACACACACACACACACATTTCAGAGGTGTGATAAGCATGTACAGGATTAGAAATGAGATTATTAGAGGGACAGTGTATGTAGGATGTTTTGGAGACAAGGTGAGAGAGGACAGGTTGAGATGGTTTGGACATGTGCAGAGGAGGGACATGCAGTTTATTGGTAGGAGAATGCTGAGGATGGAGGTCCCGGGTAGGAGGAAAAGAGGAAGAGCAATTAGGAGGTTTATGGATGTGGTGAAGGAAGATATGCAGGTTGTTGGGGTGAAAGAGGCAGATGTAGAGGACAGGGTAGTGTGGAGAAGAATGATCCGCTGTGGCGACCCCTAACGGGAGCAGCCGAAAATTTTTGTTAAATGTGCAAAAATGATGGCCAGTGCAACACTTTAAATCTCACTATTGTTTTTCTGGTGTCACTAAATAAAAAGACCAACTCTTTTCTGAAAAGCTGTTTTTGTGATTGTTGTTGAATAAAATGACTGACTTTACTGCAGCTTTTCAAATCGGATGCAGGTTTCAATGTTTTAGCTGCTTCTTGTTGCAATAAAATTGTGATATTAATTGTGGGATTTTGCAGCAGCACAACACACTGTGTTTTCGCAGTTATGAGACAGAAGCATATTAGCTAGAGTGCTGTGTGTTAACACCAATATAGATATTCATCCTCATCATGGTTGTTCGTCCATGTGTGGCTCTGAGGTGGACTGGTGCCCAGTTGCTTCAAATGTATGTGTACTGTAACTGTAAAGCTATCTGGGTAAGGACATCTGCCAAATACACAAAATGCCTTCAATACACAGTCTTAATATAATCTGATCAATCACTAATCAATGATCACTGATTGATTAATCACTTAAAGTTCACAAAACATCTCCTTTCAACAAACTTATTCATAGTTACACACACTTTCAAATTGGGACAGATGTGTCTTGCACCATGGTATAGTGGACTCGTGTTCCAGTGACCTGTGTTCCATTCTGGCCTAGGACCAACTCCCTCCCTCCCCCCCTTTTTTATCTCAGTCAGTTTTATAAATTAAGGCAAAAATACCCTCAAACTATTATAATAAAATGATCTGTTGGCCAATCAGATTCAAGTATTTAACAATGGCTCAACTTAACTTGGCTCGGTTCTGATCCTCAGGAGGTCATGGAACGCGTCTCTCTTGAAAGTAAGTCTTGTAGAGTAAAAAGCTCATCACAAAGAGGCAGACGCGATCCTGATCTCCATGAAAGTTTACTGAGTGCTTCTACCATTTACCCACAATTCACTTGGCTTATAGACAGACAGATACTAAAGCACAAGAACCATGTAGCTTGCACGTTGTGGCTCATTTGTCAGAACCACTTATGTTAAGCTCAAGAGAGGCGCGTTCCATGACCTACTGATGATAAGAATCGAGCCAAGCAAACAGCAGTCCTGCTACTTCCTCCTCAACGTCACCGAGACACTTGAGTCCCTTTTTAAATGCTGCTATTATTGGCTTGTTCTGAACCTGAAAGTGTGAGCTGGGGTATTAATACTAAAGCTGGGGGTGGTGAGTGTGGTGGGTTCTCCTCTCACACACTCCCAGAACAGATTCCACTTTTTTTTTCTTTTTTTTTTCTTTTCAGGAACTGACCTAGTTCCATCCATTCTTCAGAGACAGGTGCAGGAGTGAGATATTGACCACAGATACCAGAGTTTTGTGTGGAATAAATCGAGTTAGTAATGATTTAATGGCAGAATTTGCTATTCACTGCTATTGAACTAGTTGATTCAAATTTGATAAATATTAGGATTATACTTTTTTGACATTTGGTGGACGATTTAATTTAGAGTAACTAACCAAGTTAGAAATGTACAAACTTTGCTCTAACAGTAAACAGTGGTAGCTTGGCGGTGCAGGGATTCGTGCTGCCACAGACCTGCTACTGGATTTCAATACAAGAAGGACGTTCCGGGCAGTGCCGTGGCGTAGTGGTTAGTACGCTCGCATCACAACAAGAAGATTCCCAATTCCTGGGCTGGGGATCTTTCTGTCCACAGTCTGCATGTTTCTCCAGGTACTCCGGTTTTCTCCCACAGTCCAAAAATCGGTGATCCTACAATTGTTCATAGGAGGGAATGTGTGTGTGGATTGTTTGTCTATGTGTGCCCTGCGATGGACTGGCGAGCTGTCCAGGGTGTACGCTGCGATAGGCTCCAGCTGATCCCCGTGACCCTGAATTAGAGAATAATTGGGTGAGAAGATGAATGAATGAACGAACTACGTCTCTACGTGAATAATTAATGCTGAGTTAGCGGAGAGGCAGGTTAAAGTTATCTCTTATCTATACAGAGTAATAATCGGTCCTTAAGTGTTCGACTTTCAGTGCACAGGTATCTCACTCTGGCGGCCATCTACCATCTGCCTCATCTATCATGCAGAACATTTTCTACTAAAGCTTACTGTACTCCTCAAGTGCTCTTCTCTTCAGCAAGCATCAAAGCAGAACATTTAGCGGTTACTATTTAACTCTTACACCCATACGTGGGATTATTAACGTACCAGTCCAGATTTAGGTCCAACAGTAACCGCCAGGCTTCGGAGAGCTTTTCACTGGACCAGATTTGTAGAAGATTATTTATTTTACCCACGAGAGCATTAGTGAGGCAAGCCAGTAATGTCCTGATGCACAGTAAGCAATCTGTTTTATCCCAGATGTGCACAGTGTGATGAGGCTTTAGTCAGTGCTTTAGAAGATCAATAACATCCACCTTGACACACCATGTCTTTATACGACACACTTTGTGCACCGGCGCGTAGACAATCTTGGCTATATTGCAAATAAACCAAAGTTTCTACAATAAGCAGTTCTCAACCAAAGACCAGGAAGACAATGAAGCATTTTAGCCATCTTATAATTGCAGCAATTTCTGCTCCTTAAAGGCAAACACTAGAGTTTCCTCCCTGAATACCAGAATATCTCCGGATTCAGTAGCGCAGACTTTATATATTATTTTTAATAATATTTATATATTATTCTTTTCCACCCTATTTGGATATGTTTTGGCTTAGTTTGTCATTTCTTATTTCTTAGTTTATTAAAAAAAAAAAAAAAAAAAAAGTCACCTGGGTCTGGCTAAACAAAGAAAGTTTTCACCAGCAAACAGAATCGTTCACTGAACTAAACTTGAATTTAAAAGATTATTTCCCACATTTCATCCGACTGTTTTTTCAGATAGGATTTATATTCATTGGAACGTTTGTGGATGCAGCAATATTAACGCTTTGTTAAAATACAGATGCTAATGTCAGTTTACCTCACCAGTTTCTAAGTTGCTGCATATCTGAAAATGCTAGGAAAGTTTAACCCAAACTAGAAAACATTCCTTTGTTTCCGCCTGCATCTATTTCCATCCTTCAGCTCATGGCCTCACCCAGCCCTGTGTCATCACCCCATTCCATCAAATTCCATTCTGTCCTAAAACCTCAAAGGCCAAACCCGGGCCGGAACTTTCCTGCGGCATGTCTTCACCTCAAACTGCTGCTGACATCATAGCGTATTCCGTCTGCTGTTTTGGGAGCTGCTAAACAGAATCCCATCTGGAAGACAAAACACACCAGTAAGTGTAAGACAGGCCACAAATCATCATTATCAAAGGTCTGAGACCTCCACTTCTCCGACCTCACAGGAATCTAAGCTATCCTCTTCCTATTCTCTGAGGAGCAGCAACAACATGACAAAGTCTTCAGCTTAATGGTCTGTTCTGTGCTTATCTCTCACCCCTCCGATGAGCTGCCGTGGGAGACACACCGCCTGTATCTTATCTCTTTTTCCACGGAGGTCAGTGTGAAGGCTAGACGTGTCAAAACAAGACGTCCTTAAGGGAGAAACCAAGAAAAAACAGAGTAAAACCTTATTCTAAACACCAGTTACCGGATTTAATTTTTTTTCATAGCTTGCATTGCACAAGGAGTTTGGTTCTTTATAATTATGCCACAATTATATTATAATCACATAATTGGTCATTCTGTCTGTTGCGTAGAATTTTCAATTCCAGTCTCGACTTGTGTCACTACATGACTTTTACCATTGTGATGCATGCTACCTTGGACAATTGCATAAATACGCATATGTGTTTCTAGTATAGTGATCCGGGTGCTCCTCTCGCTAGGTATCATCTGTTTGTCTGCTGAGACAATTAGACCAATTAGTTTTGATTCTTTTGCAGAGGCAGAATGGAAAAATTTGCTCCCGTTAATTGAGCAGCAATAAACAATAACCTTCTTGAACTTTCCCAACTAAAGCGTGTATAGGCTTTGTGCACTTGCGCTGCCAAAAACTGACGCATCAGCTCTCAGCTGTTTGGAACACAGACGTCAGAAAGCAACACACAGATTGATCACAGCCTCAGTGTGCAGCCTCACCCCTTCATATAGTGCCTGTTTATCTGAAACACTAGACCCTCGCTCCAGTAGGACCACTAATATAACTCAATCAACAGAACTAGACCTCAGGGGATTAACAACCGCCTGGCCTGTCAACCGAATAAGCGAATAAAATTCAGCAGTATATGTACTTATGTAGGACTGAATCTACAGGAGCAGAAAGTCTCTGTAGTGTCTCGGAGTTTTTGATGATCTTTATAGTTCTTTATCAACGTCATTACACATTTATTCTTGTCATTTTTATTTAATTTAGGGGCACAGAAGTGTGCTGGAGTCTATTCTAGTTCACATACAGTAGAGTGAAAGGCAGGGGTACACCGGGACAAATCGAAAGTCCACCTCACGGCCACACGTGAACAATCACACACACTCCTATAGCCAATTTCTTTTACAAACTCCACACAGAAAGACCCAGGAATCAAACCCAGGACCCTATTGTTGTGAGATGACCTCGCTAACCACTATGTCCCCTGTCGTCGTCGTCTTCTCCTTTCGGCTGCTCCCGTTAGGGGTCACCACAGTGGATCACTCTTCTCCACACTACCCTGTCCTCTATATCTTTCCTCACCACATCCATAAACCTTCTCTGGTCCTCTTTTCCTCCTGCCTGCCACCTCCATCCTCAGCGTCTCCAACCCCGCGCCGCCTGACTGTATGGTTGTAATTGAAAATTGAAGATAGTATTATAATATATTTATTGTTGAAGAAGAGAAGAGCGATCCGTTGTGGCGACCCCAATTGGGAACAGCCGAAAGGAGAGGAGGAAGAAGATTGTTGAATTAACTTTATTATTATACATTTATCTCTTTATATCTTATGACCTTGTTATTTTTTTGTGCCAAAACTCAAACTGTGTCCTACCGTCATGTATTTTAATTTGATTGGAAGGAAATTGAAATCGGTGTCCCAACTGCACATGCAAAAGATAATCTTAACTATTGTTGGTGTCACAGCTGTTCAATGGTACATTTACTACAAGCTTCACCTCCAACACAAACGTTAACCCTATCATAGAAATCCCTATTGATTTATAAGTCTTCAGTGGCAGCTGACTCAACCTATCCAACCTGCCCTCTTTTACATATCAATATCTTCTTATCAACACCGCGTGCTTGTCGTCTCTCTCTCCTCATCGCTTGTCATCTGTCAGTCAGCGTCACATTGCTCCCAAAGGGGAGGTCAGTGTGTGCAAACCTCGGCTGCTGCTAATGATCTGTTTCTGCCCGTGTGGATTAAATCACTAATCCTCTGGCTGTCGGCCCGCGTGCATTCAACAAAACTAATACGCTAATGCACCCATTTCTCTCTCTATTGACTGCAGAACTGGATGTGGTGCTAACGTAAAGGGCTACAATCGGCACTTTCCGAGTGTGTCACTCTTACTGTTGATCTGTCTCCCTGTGACGAGACAGAGCCTAATTTAGCGCTCTCTTCTTTTCAACGCTCATTTATCTCAGAGCCAGATTAAAATGTTCATCACCACATTTCAGATCCTATTATTTTTGTAGAATTATTTACAGCTAATTAGGAACAGAGATCAGGTCTGCATCACAACATTAATGCTGTGATGCACGTCTCATAGAGAGGTCTCCCGTGGCTCAAGAACTAGGCCATGTCTTTGCTGTGAACCTCGCTCATTACTCTTACTGTCAGCATTCTGTTTCATCTTCCATTCAAAACATGTTGATGTGCTCCACCACAGGCTTGACTTAAAGTCAGAAGAGCAGACACTTCCTGTGTTTCCAGTACACTTCTGCCGGATGCTGCTCCAGTCGCTTTACTCCAAGAAACAGTGTCTGTTCATTTTCTATAGCGTTTCTGACTATTAGTTCCAACTTGTTAACATTTTCCAAGAGCAGTGGTAGAAATTGCTGCTCAGAGGAATCTTACCCCTGCCTGACCCTTGAGAAATGGACCCACCTTTTTTTGTAATGTGTAATATTATATTAAAACTGTATACTTGTGGGATAACTTTTAGCGTAAATAAAATTGAATTAAATGAAATGTAATATATGGCCATTTTATAACATTGCACTCATAAGGTGAGCAAACGGTGGCCTCATAACAAGAAGGTCCCGAGTTGGATTCCTGACCCGGGGATCTTTCTGTGCGGAGTTTGCATGTTCACCCTACGCTGGTGGGGGTTTTCTCCAGGTACTCCGGTTTCCTCCCACCATCCAAAAATATGTAGATTAGGTTGATTGGTGAGTAAAAATTGCCCATAGGAGTGAATGTGTGTGTGAGTGGTTGTTTGTCTATGTGTTGCCCTGTGATGGGGTGGCAAATTGGCCAGGGTGTACCCCCGCCTCTCATCCAGTGTGGACTGAGATAGGCTCCAGCAAACCCCAGTGACCCCGAATAAGTAGGGAATAAGTAGGTAAGAAGATGAATGAATGAATCAATCAATTAATCAATCAATTATTTCCTTTAGATAGATTTAGATGAGAAATTCCATTATCCATAGTTAGAAATAAAAACACACACTGCATTAAACCCCTGTTCCTCAAATGAAGGGTATTTTCAGGATAAAGAAATAATGATGGAATGAACTATGGAGCATAAGAGTACATAAGGACCTCCTGATTTACCCACTCCTCTCAATAAGGCTTCAAATAGCTAGTCATTACACGTGCCACTCCTCTCTTTCACTTTCCTCTTCTTTTCCCGCTGAGAATTCCATCATTGGAGCAGTTTTTGCTACAGATTTCACACCTTTGTATCACAGTGTGAAGGAAGAATTTAGCATTTCGTGCACACGGAAACACAAGCAATGGAATTTTTATATCTGCAGTTAACCATGTTTTTTTACGCATCATGTAGTCATTTCATTCCAGTTGATATCACTGAGCCATTCATTCATTCATTCATTTATCTTCTTACCCGCTAATTTGCTGTCACCGGAGTCTGCTGTAGTGTATCCCAGCACACATAGGGTGAGAGGCAGGGATACACCCTGGACAGTTTGTTCATACCTTTTATAGGCATTCAGAATGAGAGTTAATATTAAACCACTAAAACCAAATCAAAGCTTTAACAATAACCTGTCAGCATCCATCTGTAGGATGTTGTATCATTTTAGAATGGGGCATGTAGGGATGCTCAGTATTTAAACATATTTGACAAAAATATCATTCATCTGTCCCAAAATTACCTTCGGCCGATTCTTTCCTTCTTCTTTTCCGGATTTTATTCATTTTGATTTGCATATTTTCAAAGCATTCACCAGATCTTACCTAAGTTGTAATTAGGAGATAATTAAAAATATTTTGCATAAATCTATTTATGTTTTGGATGCCATATTTAGCCTGTTGGTGCATTAAAGTCGCACCAACAACCGCTAGATGTTCCTTCAAAAGTGACATGAGGCGGCTGCCAAAAGACCTTGAGCAACACTGGTCATAGAAAGCATCCACGTCTGTGTGATTGATCACTGAATGAATCTCATAGCAACAGTGAAGCATGGTGTTGTCAGTATCATGCTATGGGACAGTCTAGAACTCAGCTAGAACTCTAGCTCAGGAAAATCATGATTATCTCCAAATATATAGTTGATATCTTTTTTCACACAAAACCCTGTGTTGGACAGCAGGAAATGAAGACCCCTTTTACCTTCTGGCAGCAGCAGAACAATCCGAAGCACAAATCCATGTCATCAAAGAAACGAGTACAGAGGCAGATGATCAAGACAGAGGACAAAATCTAAACCCTGTCAAAAACCTGTGGAAGGAAAAGAGCAAACGATACCCTTAACACTGACCGATGGTAGAATTAAAAAGCCCACCAGTAGCCCCAAAAAGCCATTCTACAAGCAGAAGTTACAAAGACATTTTCCCCTTTTTCGTTTTCTTTTTTAGTAACATGAAATAGATTTTCTTAAACAACTGGGCTAGAAGAGTAGGATCAGCCATGATGGGACTTCCAACCAACAACATGGCACCTTAAGCCGTTTACTGCAGGCTTTTTGTCCCAATGAAGGTTAAAAGAAGATTCGACTAAGGTGAATGAGACACAAGAGAAATATTAAAGGAAATTAAAAGAAAGTACAAAATGAACCAGGGTCTGGTTTTTATTTACATACTGTAAATATTATCTGACGTTTAATTAAAAACTACTGCTGTGGGTGTGTTTACAGTTGCCTGATTTATTACCTGATTTCCCAGTGATTTCCATCTTCCAATACCGCAATGATTCACTCGACTGTAATGACATGCTGGGAGAGATGAGATACTGCACTCTTTATATCCTCTCTCTCTCTCTCTCGCTCACTCGCTCGCTCACGGTGGGTTTACACAGCCAGGGTAATGAGTCCCATGGAACTATAAACTTGCTCTGGTTCCTGCAGGGTTACGTACAGACAGTCTAGCTGTTCCATTTCATTTTAACCTATAAAATCGTAAGACAGAAGCTCTGGTGTTCCCGGTTCCACTTCTGTTTACACCAATACTTCTATTTCCGTCACATCTCTGCACACATGTTCTATAGATTCAAGGCGGCTAGTTCCTTCTTCTTATGACTCACAGACATAATCACGAACTGTGCATGACCCCGAGACTGGTTGTAGTTTGGGAAGTGGTAGCGCAGTGGTTAAGGTGTTGGACTGCTAATTGGAAGATAGGGACTTTGATTCCCATTACCAGCGAGTTTTCTCTGTTGGGCCCCTGAGTATGGCCCTTAACTCTTAAAAGAGTGTGGTCATCGTTACATTGTGTTGATAAAGTAAACTGAACCGGACAGCATGTAAAAAAGCTGAACTACTCTGGCGGAAAAAAGAATCTAACCCTGAGCTCTGAAGTACTCGTCTCTTCTAGAGGAATTCATTGACCATTTCTGTTAGATTGGAAGTAAAATTTATCAGCACCTCGAACGCAGTTACACTCAATAAAATAAAGCTATGCGAAACGGTTTCCTCCGATATTTCACACTGATTTAAACAACTGCCGTTTAACACAGAAGAGCCTCCCTGATTTCGGTCCATTAATTGGAATTAGTTACACTGTCTGTCGTTAACTGGTCTGTAGTTACCGGCGCTGTCTGTCCGTAACTGGTCTGTATGTTGGAATGTGTGTGTGTGTGTGATTACTGTACACTTATTAACGGGTGCAGAAGAAAAAAAATCGGAGCTTCTTCACCTGTACGGCCTCTGCTTCATTGAAAAGCCTGTCTGCTACCAGCTCTTGTCTTTTTTTCGGATGATCAGTTAGGGCGGCGCGGTGGCTTAGTGGTTAGCATGGTTGCTTTACAACAAAGAAGGTAAGGTCCTGGGTTTGATTCCTGGCCCCAGAATCTTTGCATTTTATCCACCCCTACCCCCACTTTCATGGGTTTCCGCTAATTTGCCCAAAAGAGTGAATGTGTGTGTGTGAGTGGTTGTTCTTCTATGTGTGCCCTGCGATGGACTGGTTACCTGTCAAGGCTGTATCCCTGCCTCTTGCCCTATGGAATAGGCTCAAGCAAACCTATGTGACCCCGAATTAGGGAGTAAGCAGGTAAGAAGATTAATGAATGATCAACTGAACAAATGATCAACCGGCGGAAGGGGTAGCTCAGTGGTCAAGTTGCTGGACTGCTGCAGATCAAGCTTGGTTTCTCAGTACCACCAGAGCCAAGACAACCAGTTATATCAAAGAGATAAATGTAAGGCGCTCTGGATAAGGCCTTCTACCAGATGCTGTAAATGTACAGGGTAATCAATTGTCTGTAAGATGTTAATTGCTAAAAATTCTTTGCTCGGATTAATACAAATCTGTCTCCATTCCAGCCTCCCATGCAGAGGCGGCACAGATAATAGTGTCATTAGAGGAGCATCCTGCATGTCTGATTCACAATTGCTTTTGTTTTGTTTTTGGTGCCAGTGCTCCAAGATGACACCAGAATCAACTCACCTAACGTTAAATGTGCTTTCTGATAACTCATGACCCAGGAAACAATATTTTAGGCAAATCTGTCGTGTCGTTCTTTCTTGCCCTTTAACGTCAAGGGTGGCTATAATTAGCACTGCTAGATATTTTTCTCTTCAGGCCGTCATTTTGTTCAGGAGAAACTGGACCTCCTCCTCCTTGTTCGGAAGAAGAATAGATTAAAGAGGTCATCGCCCGTTTCTATAACCTTCATGCTGCTTGCTCACGGACATGCGGTCGGATGTTCTGCATGTTTTTAAGATAACTGCCTGCTATGCGCAAAACAAACAGTACGGGAGCTGATTAGCCACAACATCTGGCAAACAGACATGATGTCAGACTGTAACCTTAGCATGGTCATCAACAGAAACATCAGTTAGGTTAAGTAAGAGCTTATTTGCAATACGAGAAATGCAGTGGGTTAAAATGTGCAGGGACTTTGTCCTGATGTGCTGCAGCTGCTGCTGCTGTCACATGATCATATTCATAGTTCATAGTTCTACTGTGTGTTGCAGGTGAGACAAAGAGCACAGGGTTAATACTAAGGTGTATAGGAGACCGGGTGTGGGGTCAGATGATAATGTCTAAGATGAACAGAAAACCATGCTATGTCCTATATGAGTATTCTATTAATATTACAGGTGTTTTGAAATGATCATTTGTTTGTCAGTGGGAAAACTGACAATATCAGCCATGGATCCTGACGATTTTTCCTCACTGTAGATATTAATACACTGAAATGTTGGCAAACAAATGTCCTGGCGCAGTGTTCTCCCCGTGCTTGTGTGGGTTTCCTCCAGATACTCCGGTTTTCTCCTACGGTCCAAAAACAAGTACATTAGGTTGATTGGTGATTCTAAATTGCCCATAGGAGTGAATGTGAGTGTGGTTGTTCGTCTATGTGTGGCCCTGTGATGGACTGGCGACCTTTCCAGGGTGTACCCCCCTCTCGTTCTATGTGTGTGTTGGGATAGGCACCAGCAGACCACTGTGACCCCTAATTAGGGAACAAGCGGCTAAGACAATGAATGAATGAATGTCCTTATTTAGGAATCTTTGTTTTAGGAGTTATAATTTTGCTAGAAATTCAACCGGAAGTTGCGCGTGGGTCCAGAAGTTGCGCGTGGGTCCAGAAGTTGCGCGTGGGTCCAGGAGTTGCGCGTAAGTCCAGAAGTTGCGCGTAAGTCCAGAAGTTGCGCGTGGGTCCAGGAGTTGCGCGTGGGTCCAGGAGTTGCGCGTGGGTCCAGAAGTTGCGCGTGGGTCCAGGAGTTGCGCGTGGGTCCAGGAGTTGCGCGTGGGTCCAGACGCATTCAAACCTTGATTGTTTCAGTGAAAAGCTGAGAAAAGCCAAATGAGACAAAGTTTTCTGTGCATTGTTATATTGTTATTATAATAGTTTCATTTTATTCTTAGATGAAAAATGTGCTTCAAGTGTTGGTTAAATCAGTCATATTTTGCTAACTGATTAATTAGTTGTTTTTGTTGCATTGCAATATGAATATTGGCTTGCCAAAGCTTTCACTATTAGTTTTAGTATAATTAATGATCTAGTATTAGTATTAGTTACTCTATTGTAGTACTGTATTACAAAAATGGTTGAAATGACAACGGTGTAAACCGTAGTCACACTGCTCACTCATCTCTAATCTCCCCACAGCAAGGGACCAATAATCTGCTGTCTGGTGGGATTTTGTAGCTAAAGGTTCAACGTAGAGCTAATGTTACTCAACTAACCACAATCAACATGTGGGATTAGCCGTAAATTGCTAACTGAGAACTTATGGGACAGCGATTAAAGGCCACTTGAAATAGTTTCCTAGTTTGGGTGAGAGGAAGGCAGTTAGGGTGTCACGATAGTGAACCAAGTTCCACCAGAAACCACTGAATGGTTTGGATCAGGTCTGCATTGAACACTAATCCGCCATTATATTTTTTACAAGCCACGTCATGATCAACTGAATTTATTCTCGTAGGATGGTGTGCCAGAGTTTCACATTTATGTCTACCCCTCGTAAAAATAAACATTTAAATATAATTACAATACACTCATCCATTATCATGCCATCATTATCAGATACTGATTGGGTGGAAGAGCTGCCATTTACTCTATGCCTCTTCTGATCAGCATTTCAGGTAATTACACATAAACGCACCCCGGTGTTGTGCTTTATGTGGCTTTCCTTTGGGTCTTCTTGTTTCTTTCACCAGATTAAAATGCATGTTATTCCCAAATTACACTCGGAATGTCTTCTAGGATTGGCTCTGGAATATAAAGACAACTGTAAAACATTGTTGTCCAATCTTTTTGTTTTTATAATAGTTGTTTTATTTGATTTTAATAATAGAAAAGCCTGTAATAGCTTGGTTTAACCAGAGTGGCGCTGTAGAGCAAGACTGAAATTCGTTGTTCAATCAAAGGAAACAGCAATAATAAGAATGAGAAAACAAAGCTGAACAGCAGACCTCCCTAATACGAGGTCACAGGAGATCTGCTGGAGCCTATCCCAGCGTACACCCTGGACAGCTCGCCAGTCCATTGCAGGGTCACACACAGACGAACAATCACACACACACTCACCCAATGTACATGTTTTTAGACTGTGAGAGGAAACCAGAGTGCCCGGAGAGAACATGCAATCTCTGCACAGAATCGAACCTGGGACCCTGTTATTGTGAGGTAACCATGCTAACCATTACACCACTGTGCCAAGAACCATTACTTATTTAATAAGCAGAATCTGGCCAGAAATAGTGGAGGCTCCTGGGAACTTTTTACCTTTTGTTTATTTCTGTATACTAAGGATTTGGACATACTATTCCTATTGCATACTTTATATATATATATATGTGTGTGTGTGTGTGTGTGTGTGTGTGTGTGTGTGTGTGTGTGTGTGTGTGTGTGTTTGTGAGTACGGACGCAGCCTTGTCAATTCATCAATTCCATGAAGCAGTTGTGGTCTGGCCAACTGGGGAGCTGAGGTCGAGCAGGTGTTTGCTTATTTATCCTTATTAGGATTAGTGGTGCGTCCTCTCTTCACGGTCCACATGTGCAGGATAATAAGCAAGATGACAGCTGATGGGTTGTTTTGTTAGGAATACAGCACATTTACCCCTGGTGTGCTTGACTCTTACTGCTACCGCTTGTCCTCGATTTCTTCATTTTTTCCTGCTTATCATCAGAACTCTAAACCCCCCCCCCCCCCCATAGAGCCTCTCAAACCACAGCAATGTCACCTTTCCTCCAAAAGCAGACATCTCAAAGCTTTCCCACATCCCATTTTCTTCACTTCCTTTTTTGTGCATTTCTCTGCTTTCTGTGCCATCCGCCATGCTTTTTCTCTCTCACTTCAACCCCTCTTCTGCCTGCTCTTGCACGGCTCAGGCTTTGAAGTTCGCTGTGTGCATTAATGAGTGCATTTCTGAATGGTGCTGTGAGTGCTGCTGCGGATTTCCAGGACGGAGAGCACCGCAGTGCTGTCTCGCTCTAAGAAGCTGTTTCTTTCTCACATTTTTCTCTCTTTCCCCTCTATGCATTTCTGCCTTTATCTCCATTTAATCCTTTTGCACTTTTTCAATGTAAAACTCTATTCTAGAGTCTCTCTCTCGGTCTCTCTCTCTCTCTCTCTCTCTTTTGCGCTTTCTCTCTCTCCACAATGCCACATGAAACAAGCCTTCTGCCTTCCATGCACTCCAGGGAACTCTTGCTTGGGCTTGATATATAAATCATTCTTCTTCTCGTTTGCTCTTTAATTAATGACCCCCATCTGTTCTTGCCGAGACACTCAGAATTCAGAAATGCTGACAAGCAGTGTCAACGGCGTTACCTGTTCATTGCATGCAAGCTTTCAGCCAGCGTTTGCGCACAGGACACATACCTACTCCCAGGTGGCTCACACTGCACAAAGAGAAAGTGAGAGAGAGAGAATAAAAGAAGTGTGGCATTGGCGATTAGCTGCCACCAGTTTCAGGTAGCCTGTGTAAGTAGCCTCAGTAAGGCTCTGTGTGTGTGTGTTCATAGGGTTTTCACATGAGCCCCGGAAGAGTATGTGAAGCGGTTATGGAAGCATCAAAGACGAGCGCTGCGGTGAGTCGCATGTTACTCGGCCCGTCTCGGTGTTGGAGATTATAAGGATAAATCAAAAGCACCAGGTTGCATCCTACATGCATGACTAGCCGTCAGACAATGGACACCCCTCTTTTCTTGTTGTTTTTTTTTACATTGCTACACGCTTTTATCGACTCATGTCCTCATTTCAATTGGAGATACCAGGGAGAGGGAGTGCATTCATACAGTCATCTTAATCACAGCCTAAAGTTATCTTCAAGCAGCAACCATTATTTTTATATTTTGCATAACTATTATTTTTATAGTGGAATTTTCAGAGATTTCAGTTATTTCCGATACACCAGCAAACTCGTATTAACATGGGGCTACCATGTTTGCTCCTGGATTCTTTGTGTTTGGCCCCAACCCTAATCATAGCAACAATTTGAAGTGTAGTTTTCTACTGGTTCAACTTCTTTAAAATTCATTCATTTATACATTTATCTTCGAACCCTCGTATTCCCTAAATCGGGGTGACAAGGATCTGCTGGAGCTTATCTCAGCACACATAGGACGAGAGGCAGGGGTATACATCGAGGTATACATTGGTTTAAAGACACTATTGCAGATAGTCCTATTTGAGCACATTACACGATTATTAAAAAACAATTCATCTAATCAGTTTTCCATTGTAGACATTTTTACTAATGATGACTAATCATTTCAGTCCTAATACATGTAGGTGGTGGGTAGCACACCGTCAGTGTGAACTAAAAGAGCGTGGGTCTTTTATGTACATGTTTTACAATCTGTAAATGTGTCAGCACCAAAAAAAACCCCAAGTGGCAAATCTCAGGCTGTCCTTTACATTATTACTGAGCGACATGTTGATGACATTAGACACCAAGGCTTATGGACTTCACCCACAGAATGTCTGCTGCTTACTTTATCCAATCACAATGTCTGTGTTAAACTAATTCTTTATTTATGATCATTGTTATCATTGTGTTGAGCTTGTTTGTGACTTGATCAATAGAGACTTTTAGCATCCTATAGGAAGTTAACTAATTAATACGAGACTTATTTTCTAAAACGGAAATTTTAGCTGATATCCCACAATTTTTGAATTTCCAGAACTTGTTTTTCATTTAAAGGATTGATTACCTAGCGAACTCAGTGCACTGTCTTCTTTCCAACAGCAAACTCTGGAGAATAACCTAACCAATCTGGTGAAAAGGAACAGTGAGTTGGAGAACCAGATGGCCAAACTCATCCAGATCTGCCAGCAGGTGGAGGTAGGTTTAGTCCAGCCAAATGTACAGCCTGGTATTACTCATATTACACCATCACTATCTTCATTATCTTCAGCTCCCCAAAGGCCACTCTCCCCTATCCCCTGGGATAGAATCCAGTGAACCTCTGTGACCCTGAATTAGGGAAGAAGTGGTTAAGAAGATTAATTAATTAATTAATTCTAATTTGTCCCTTCCTCAGTCTGATTGCCAAAATATGATTCAATTATTACCAATTACAATTACATGATTAATCCACACAGATACTATACGGTATGAGCAAACTATATAAGCCCCTTCTTTCGTCTGCTCCCATTAGGGGTCGCCACAGCGAATTGCTCCATACTCTCCATACTAGCCAGTCCTCTACATCTGAAATCCATAAGCCCCTAAAGGCAGTAAACAGCATCGGATGGCAACTGATGAATGTCACTGTCGTCCTTCATACTGTCACTAATCATGTTTCTTTTCCCATCTCTCATCTCATCACACCATCCGTTATAATAGAGAAAAGAAATGACACCCTACAAAATCCACTGTTCCTGACAACGGTTCTATCCAGACCAGACTAATTGCTCTCAGATTCACATAGCTCTCAAAATGGATCAGTAATTTGCAGCAGTGATTCGATTTGTTCATGAAATCTATTTAATTTATCCATGAAATCCTTTGGTACCCAAACAATTTGTTGATTATCAGGACAGCTATTGTTTGTAATTGCACCGGAATCCATTTTTATTATTATCAACGGGTTTGTTAGACGTTCCATGTCTCCCTGAAAGAAATTATTATTTGATTGTGCCACAAATGTCACACCAGCGGAGCGGAAAAGCTATGGGTTGCGTCAAACGATTATTATAATCTTCTATTAATCAGCGATTATCAGAATGATTAACTGATTAATCATGAATGAAACTGGAAAATCGTTTTAGCGTCTGAAAATTTCTTTTTAATAGCGCTGCAATTTTTTTACTGATTATACTGCAGGCTTCGATTAATTATTCAGCTTCTGTAATCAGTTAAATAAGTTATAAGAGTTAATTACATATTGGTAATAAAAACTTTGACTTTTGACCGACTGAGTGTTCATTTCTGAACAATAATAAGAAGAACAAGTTTCTTTCAATAATCTGGATTATCTGAATAAATGCACATTGACGTGATCAAATGCTTCTGGAAAAAAAAAAAACATTGAAAAACTTTTCAGTATGACAACAAACAAATATTCAACAATTTTATAAAAATTTGAAAATTGATAAAAGTCCACTATTTGGCTTCAGCACTAATAGAAAACATACACACGCCTTCATTCATTCATTCCTCAATTCAGGGTCACGGGGTCCACTGGAGCCCATCCCAGCGCACATAGGGCGAGAGGCAGGGGTACAGCCTGGACAGTATGCCAGAGCCACACATAGATGAACACACACACACACACACACACACACACACACACACACATTCACTCCTTTGGACTCACCAATCCACATAATGTACATGTTTTTGGACGGTGGGAGGAAACCGAAGTACTTTGAGGAAACCCACTCAAGCACATGGAGAAGATGCAAACTTTGCACTGAAAGATCTTCTTGTTGTGAGGCGACCGTGATAACCACTACACCACCATGCCACCACCTGTTTGTGATTAAAGATAGAACGGCGAACTTGCCCCTGATGTAAGACCTGACCTAACTTTGAGTAATGCTCCTCTCCCAGGTGTCCACTAAAATATCAAATATATGTTTATTTACTTTAGATTTCAGCTTAATGTAAACAAAACATTATTTCATTTTTATTTTATTTTTTTCATTTATTTCATTTTTTTTTTTTCATTCATTCCATCCATCATCCACAGCCAGCTGTTTCCCAGGTGCACACAGACACCCATGACCGTCTAGCAGATTTGTGATTGGTAAAAAAAAAATAATAATAATAATAATAAAAAAACTTAATTTTGTTCCTGGCTTCCCTCCAGAAGATTTAAAATGATCCATTTTCCGAAGATAGGGCAATGAGTTTTCCGTGATAAACTCCGAAATGTATTGCTTTTAGCATATGGGTCTAGGCAAAGATTATGCATTAGCCAAGTAAGTGCTATTAGTCACTATTAGCCTTCCAAACAAAGATTGAAGCTGGGCCATCAAAAATGATTTGTCCATTCATTTGTAAATTGGGAAGCATGATTTAGAGAGGGAAAGGAGTTTTTGTAGTGGTAATGGCAGCAATTATCATCCTCATGCTAAGGTCTCTGAGTAAGAGTTCTCCAGTAAAATATAAATCAGTGAATATTAAAATGATTAATATTCCATTGGGTGCATCCCAATCTTTTCTTCCCTGTAGTATTTGTAAGTTAGTGGAATTTTACATTTTCAGCAAAATGGTTTTGTTTGTTTAGGATTCTTCTGTGTGATCACTGATTTACCCTGATTCACCTTCAGGAACTCAAGCTGCTTTGGGAGCAGATTTTTTTACCATTTATGAAAATGGTAAGCATTTATGTCAGTAGCATGTGACGATCATGAAAATGTAGAGAAATGGCAGAGATTAAAGTGGTGTTACTGACTGTTTCAGCATTGCCAACACCTGCCAATACGCATACGCTCCCACCTGGCCATTTTCAGTGAGGACACACCAAGGCTCAGAGAAGGGCAACAAAAGAAAAATGTTTTTATGATCTCCATACCTAATGGGATACTTTTTGAGATTTTGCATATGAGACTGCTGCAGTGATGGCTTATATCTAAGGGTTTTCCTCCGTTGGGCAATCCACTCTGCAAAATCGAGGTCACGTGGCAGGCAGGGGAGCGGTCAGGTATGACAGATGTCTTATGTGGTTGTCTACATGTTCGTAGTCAACTTATCTCTATAAACAAGGAATTGTAATCAATGCGCAATA
>JAOTRA010000029.1:8914342-8932607 GCA_026260255.1 Pseudolaguvia tuberculata
TCAATACAGCAAACCACCAACTACAGCCATATCAATACAGCAAACCACCAACTACAGCCATATCAATACAGCAAACCACCAACTACAGCCATATCAATACAGCAAACCGCAACTACAGCCATATCAATACAGCAAACAGCAACTACAACCATATCAATACAGCAAACCACCAACTACAGCCATATCAATACAGCAAACCACCAACTACAACCATATCAATACAGCAAACAGCAACTACAACCATATCAATACAGCAAACAGCAACTACAACCATATCAATTCAGCAAACCACCAACTACAACCATATCAATACACCAGAATGGTTTTCAGCCCCACTACCTTGAGCAAGACCCTCAACCCTTTCTGCTTCAGGGATGCTGCATGCTAGCTGACTAAGAAGGGATATAAAGGCTTTTACATTCGTAATCACATGTATGGCGGGTGTTAGCTGGATAACACATGATGTTACATTGTAACAAGAATTTACAGAGCGTTTGGCAGAGAGAAATCTATCCATTTTATTAAGGGCCTTGCTCAAGGACCCACAGTGGTGGCTTGGTGTTGCTGGAGATAGAACCTTTCTGGTATCAGTTCAACATCCAACCACTAATCCACCTGTTTCCTACAATTGGAAAAGTCCAGATGAAGATAAGCAGAGCGGTGGCGAAGTGGTTAGCACAGTTGCCTCTAAACCAGAAGGTCCTGGGTTCGATTTCCAGGCCGGGAATCTTTTTATGCAGTTTGCATGTTATCCCCGCCTTTATGTGGGGAGAACACACAAGTTTCCTCCCTTCTCTAGTTTCCTCCCACAGTCCAAAAGGTTAATTAGTAAGTCAAAATTGCCCATAGGAGTGTGTGTGTGTGTGTGTGTGTGGTTGTTCGTCTATGTGTGGCCCTGTGATGGAATGGCGACCTGTCCAGGGTGTACCCTCGCCTCTCGACTCCATGTGCGTTGGGATAGGCAACAGCAGGAATAGGAATAAGCGGGTAAGAAGATGAATGAATAAATTAAGTGAATGAGATGAAGGGACAGAACACGCACTCGTCTTTTCTTGTCCATGCAGTCATAGTAAATGTTCACAAACTCCTCGGAGTATCTGCACGACTGGTCCACGTGTGTCCGGAAGTCCTGTTCAATGACATCGATCAGATAAAGATCAGATAAAGGCTTACACAGTACATGGGTTGTTATTAGTCCTTTACTTATTCGCATCTAAAACTAACAAAATAAAAAACGATAAACTCACAATAGTTGAAGCCATATTACTGATTCCACGCCGCTTCTTTGTGCGTTTATTTCCCCAAATATAAACTATGTAAACCGCTAGCTAACGGAAGCATTAGCCGAATCCGGTGGTACACAATAGCTCACACACACCCATGACACATACGTATACACACACGCCGATTGGCGGCCTACTGGAAGCAGTGCATGTCGGTTAGAATTTTTACGCTATTGAAACGCGTCATTGTGACGTATCTCCGATGACATCCCTACTGTTTTAACGATTGGTTATACTCCTGACCACAACGATGACGTCAATTTTACGTTAATTCTGATCACATGACTTTCAAACACGTTCTTGAAAAGTATGGAAACGTATATTTATTCTTCGTCGTGTAACCAAAGATCTGTTCCGACCATAAACCTGTTTCAATAAACTATTTATATAACATCTAAATAGTAATAAAATTTATACATAAATATTTTTAAATAAATAAAACATTGTGTAGCTATTATTGTGTATAAGAGACACTGTACGGATGGATGAGAAACATGTGTTCCTGTACACGTTGTCAGTGTAGTCTACCCTTACATGTGATATTTTAGATATCCCTTCTAAGTGGAAATATTATATTTGGCAACTTTTTAAATTAGTACTTTATATTTAACGTTAATTGTAGGGGAATACATGACATGTGTATAATTATTCGTGTTAGTAAACTTAACTTAATAAAGTAAAGTTAAACGCTTCCACTGTTAAGCATTTGAACCTTGATTGTTGCCATACCGGGACATTTGCGTGTAACACCCGGCGCGCAGACTCCCGGAAGCACTGTGAGGGTTTATGGAGACGTTGTAATGGAGAGCACCGTGTCCAACGTGGAGATCTGCAATTTGGCCTATACAGGAAAATTTGAGGAACTGAAAAAATGTCTTTTATCTGACAGAAGTCTAGCGGGAAAAATAGACCAGGTGTGAAATATTAGAGCAAGAAATTATTAGCCAATTAGCTTCTATGTGTTTGGTGTAATTTAGATAATCGTTTCATGTTATTACGTCAGTTTATATCTTACATACTTCATCTTATTTTATTGTGAACTGTTCTGTATATATTAGGATTAGTATGTGTATATTAGTATATTTAAAGTATAACAATTAATAAAATGTAAGAAACTAGATATAGATCTAGATATGTAGATAATTCATTCATTCATCTTCTTACACGCTTATTCCCTAATTGGTGGTCACGGGGGTCTGCTGGTGCCTATCCCAGCGTACATCGTGAGAGACAGGGGTACAACCTGGACAGGTCGCCAGTCCATCACAGGGCCATACGTAGACAAACAACCACTCACACACATTTAGAATCACCAATCAACCTAATAAACCTAAGTTTATGGACTGTGGGAGGAAACTGGAGTACCCAGAGAAACCCCACACAAGCATGAGGAGAACATGCAAACTCTGCACAGAAGAGTGGGAATCGAACTCCGAGCCTTCTTGTTGTGAGGCGAACAATTACTCCACCGTTCCGCCATTATTATTATATTGTAATTGAAAAATATTCTAAATTGCTCCATTTAAAAAAGATTTACTCACTATAGCATATGTGATATCTATTTCATTTATTCATTCATCTTCTTACCCACTTATTCACTAATTCGTGTTCACTGGAGTCTGGTGGAGCCTATTCCAGTACACAACCTAATGTACAATAATTTATCTCTTAGATTATTGATCTGGCCATTCTTGACATTTTATTATAACATTTTATCCTTAATGCTTTAATGACTTGTGTTTGACTTTCCAGGATCACAGGACTGCCCTGCACTGGGCGTGTTCTGCCGGACATGCACAAATCGTTGAATTTCTTTTGGATTTTGGAGTGGATTTGGATGTCAAGGATGATGTGAGTTGCTATTTTTCTCTCAGGTAGTCCTGTGTGTCAGTATAAAACTAGTAAACATATTTGTTCAACCCTGTTTTTCAGGCATCTTGGACTCCTCTGCACATCGCAGCTTCTGCCGGAAGAGAGGACTGTGTTAGGTATTTAATAGGAAGAGGAGCACAACTGAATTCGGTCAACCAAAACGGCTGTACTCCTTTACATTACGCAGCGTCAAAGGACAGATATGAGGTAGCTACGGAATTGGCAGTATTTTGTTGGGTTTACCTTATTTCTATTGGTTCTTATTTGAGTAGAATAATAATAAGTATTATAGTTAAGTACACATTGATGAAGTGGTAGACTGGTTCAAGTTGTATGCATTTGTTTAAAATTACCACCATTAACATTTTAAGCTTCATAACTAGTTAAATCTGGGAGACAACGTTTTATATTGATACAAAAACACTGGTCTGGTTTTACAGAGACATCCGTTTTACATTTTCACATGTAAATGTTTCACACAACGAAACATGGTTCTGTACATGTCAGGCATCTTCTCCAATAAATTCTGCTATGTGGACCAAACGCTCTGTAGTCAATCTGAACATAGAAAGTCAATGCAAGACTAGGTTTGCACAGTAAGTCTAATGATAACTAGGTTGGCCAATACACTAATAATGTAGAGGTGTGAAACATTTTCATGCTTTTTTTTTTAAACAGATTGCCCTGCTTTTGCTGGAAAACGGAGCTGACCCTAACACCACAGACAAACTATCCTCCACGCCGCTGCACAGAGCCTCAGCAAAGGGCAATTATCGTCTCATCCAGCTTTTGTTAAAACAGAGCGCATCAACTAATATTCAGGACTCCGAGGGAAACACACCACTGTGAGTGTTCTCACAGTTTTACACAGCAGATTTGAGCGCAATTTAATTTCCCTGCCTTCTTTACTAACACTGCCTCTTTGTTTTTGGCAGCCATCTTGCTTGTGATGAGGAGCGAGTAGAAGCTGCAAAGCTCCTAGTGGAACATGGTGCCAGCATTTACATTGAGAATAAGGAGGAAAAGACACCTTTACAGGTTGCTAAAGGTGGACTTGGTAATATTCTCAGAAGGATTGTAGAAGGCTGACTGGATCCAACAGCTTTGAATTAACTGTATCAAGCTAATGGGCTGTCCAGCTATAATGAGCTCCTGGCACAAAAGATTATGGACCAATAATAAAAAAAAAGTGTTCAGAAACTTACAGAACTAGAGCCCAAACTTGTGTGTAAGGATAAAATTTGCTCTATAGGCGCATTGTTCCATCTGGCTTAATATGATAAGATGTGCATTGAGAAAGGTTATACATTACTTCCACATCGTTATATTACGTTTACATCATTTAGCAGAATGATGCAAAAGTGCCTCGAGTCTCATTAGTGAAACAGATCAACACTGGAATGTTAAATTACAAAACATTTGAAACAGAGCAAAAGGCTATTTTTAGGTTAAGTGGCAGGTATTTAAGAAAATCAGAACATACAAACTCTGAGCTTAAACCCTTTACTCTATAGCAAAATAAAAGAACCTTGGATTTCTAACGCTTTTACATTTGAATGTTAAATCTTCAAGTTGACCCCTGAAAATGCCATTATACAACCCTTATATAATCTTGTTGAAGATCCCGTTCTCCAACCCATAATGTCTCATAAAGCCGTGTTTTTTTCTGGCCTGTAGTTTGTAGTTCCTGTTCAAAAAAAGGGAAGCAAGTCAGTATTGAGAGTAAAATACATGTCATGTGTGTGTTGTTCTTTAAATTGTCTTAGATAAATTCTGCAGACATACAGTACATATGACCGAGCAGCAAAATTAAGGCTGCAAAAATATTGAATGTGTGCATGCTAAATAATGCGATAATCGATACGTGATAACCAGCATTCATTCATCTTCTTACCCACTTATTCTCTAATTCAGAGCCTATCCCAGCGCACACAGGGTGCGAGGCAGGGGTACACCCTGGGCAGATTACCAGTCCATCGCAGTATAACCAGCACATATTTATTTAAACACATTCACCTGTGGGGGTTTTTTTTATGCTTAACATAGAACTGAGATACTGTCAGTATGTGGTGGTCACATCAAAGCATGCATATTCTAACCAACATATTCCATCTGTGTGTCATATATATTAATGTCTGCATCAACTTGATCATTTATCGCAAATTAATTCAACATGCACATTCGCGATTTTTGATATATTTTCTGGACCAAAAAAGTTTTTTGTACAATCATTATTGCATAGGAAAACTCACAGCAAATTCATTCATTCATCTTCTTGCCCGCTTATTCCTGAATTCAGGGTCACAGGGGTCTGCTGCGCCTATCCCAGCACACATAGGGCGAGATGTGGGGGACCTTGGACCTTGGGTCGCCAGTCCGTCTCAGGGCTCACAGCAAATTATTGGGTTGAATTGGATAAGCTCCAGCAGACCCTGTGACCCCGAATTAGAGAATAAGTGGGTTAGAAGGTGAATGAATTAATGATTTCTTTAAATAGTGATAAAGAAAAAAAAAGTACTTGAACATTTCAGTGAGCAGTGTAATATAATCAGTTTTACTTGAATGATGCTTTTTCTCAATTAATGGGTTAATTCCCGCATTGTGACAGTGATTATAATAGGGATTATAATAAGGTTACTTTCCTTAAGATATGAAAACATTTGTACATAGTAGAAGAATGAATTATTTTAGTCTTACTCTCTATGATAGAATGAGAAGCATGGCAAAGTTCTTAAACACACTACACTGATGCACCATAGGTTATGTTCAATTTCACTGTTTGTGATTATTGAATTGTAGTTACACCAGTTCATTTTGATGCATGCTTCAGCTGTGATGTAACAAATTCTAAAAAAAAAAAAGATTTCAGGTTTAATGATGTCTTCTGAATTTAAGCACTAATTAAAGAAGCTACGGCAGTAATAAAGAAAGGATTTAACGGCAGACATAACTAAAGACGTTACTGGTAGGATATTCTAACAAGTTACTTCTTAGTCATGTGTCTAAGATTTTTGAATGTTGGGCAACGAATATGGAAAAGAAACATCAGTAGCTTAACTCAGGGCACAAAATTCCTACGAGAGTATCGGAAATGTATAAAGCGGGACTTCTACCCAATTTATGTGGGCAAAACAGAACTTTTTGAAAGCCATGTTAATGAAGATGTATCTGTGCTAAATCCCAGCCTGAAAAATCAGCCCACGTGGTGTGTTATTCATGCGGGAGGAGCACTTGGTTGGGTTCCTTGGTACTACAAGTTGTACTTCTATTTGAGTGATGAAGTGCTGACACCAGATGAGGAAGTATTCCGAGAGCTGTGTGCTGAGTTAAATAGACTCTATGGGAACTGTGCTATTATTCTCGACCCACAGCACTCCAAAAAAGAGCATGAGCATCGTGAGAGAAGTGGAATTTCTGTCTATACTAAAGATTCAGTGAATCTTCTACCAATGACCTGTTGCACAAAAGTGGCCCGATCCTTTGGCCATGCAATGCTGCAAATACCCACGTGCTATGTGCATCTAAGTCCACTCAACATTGCATGGTCCACTACAAAACGGTTCATGTGTAACAACAAAAGCCATTTTACGAGCGCATATTACTACAAAAACGTCTCATATAAAGTAACCAGTTTTAATGAACTGGTGGACAGAGGAATAAATCAAATGAACCGAAGTAAATGGGCAGACGCAATTAACAACAGCATGGGGCTTCTAACTGGAATATGAGTTCAAATGCTTAGTACCATCATGTCCCCAGTTTCAACCACAAGCTGACATTTGCTGAAACTACTTTGTGGAACAAAGAAAGTAGAAATGACAGCAAAATGTATATTTCCCTAAGTACACTGAATAAAAATAAACATTTCTGCTCGATACAGGGACTGTATTTATTTCTGCACACATAAACCTATTTTTCATGAAACAAGTCTCAAAACCCCCTTGCCTCTCGCTCTATGTGCGCATGGGAAAGACTCCAGCAAACCCTGTGACCTGAATTCAGCAAGAAGATGAATGAATAAAAGTCTCAAAACAATATCCATAAAAAAACACTTTCAGAGTGCACTCAACTAAAGGTATATTTTAAGCCCACTACTTTTTTACTCTTGCTTTCATTCATTCATTCATTCATTCATCTTCTTACTTGCTTATTCCCTGATTCGCAGTCACAGGGGTCTGCAGGTGCCTATCCCAGCGCACATAGAGCGAGAGGTGTGGGTACACCCTGGACGGGTCTCCAGTCCGTCTCAGGGCAACACAGACAAACAACCATTCACACACATTCACTCCTATGGGCAATTTAGAATCACCAATCGACCTAATCTGCATGTTTTTGGACGGTGGGAGGAAACCAGAGTACTCGGAGGAAACCCGCGCAAGCACGGGGAGAACGTGCAAACTCCGCACAGAAAGATCCCCAGCCCAGGAATAGAACTCGGGACCTTCTTGTTGCTATCCAGTACGCCATCACGCTGCCCTCTTGCGTTAATTCATTTAGCCTAATTCATTCATACATTCATCTTCATGGGGTCATAGGGGTCTGTTGGAGCCTATCCCAACTTTCTTAAGCTTGAAAGGCAGGAGGGGTACACCCTGCACAGGTCCATCACACGGCCACTCACATTTACTATGGGCAAATTGTGAGAAAGAAACTGGAATACCCAGAGTAAACGCAGACAAGCACAGGAAGAAGATACTCAAGAACATACAAACTCCACAAAGAAATGAATTTTAACCCAGGACCTTCTTGCTGTAAGGTAACAGTGCTAATCACTACACCATTGAACTGCCAGACTGAACAGATTTTATTCTGTTCTGACCTCAGACTGCACTGGTTTAGTTTATGGGTCTGTCACGTGATGAACAAACAACTCAAACCAGGAGACTTGTAAGATAAGAAGTAAGGTTAGTTAATCATAGACTAAATACCCAAATAAACTGATCTGCGTTATAGTTTTATAGTTTGTGTAATCAATGTCTGGGTAAGTTGTATGTTTGTTAACAAACTATCGTCTGACAATTTAATTCTACTTTGAATCAAATGATCCGTTCATGAGCAGCCCCACAACAAGAAGGTCTCGGGTTCAATTCCTGGGCCGGGAATCTTTCTGTGCATGTTCTCACTGTGCTTGTTAGGGTTTACTCCGGGTTTACTCCCACTCAGAAACATGTACATTAGGTTACTTAGTGATTCAAAATTGCTCATAGGAGTGAGTGTGTGTGTGTGTGTGTGTGTGTGTGTGTGTGTGTGTGTGCGATGGACTGGCAATCTGTCCAGTATATACCCCTGTACCGCTCTCACCAGCAGATCCCCGTGATCCCGAATTATGGAATAATCTGGTCAGAAAATGAACAAATGAATGATTCGTTCACTTTCATTTATTATTCTAAGTCAGTAAGATGAGCCGAACTCCCCATCACTGCTTGTATTCGATTAATGCGGAAGTTTACATGCGCGTATTAATGACGTCAGGCGCCTCCTCTTTGCTCGCAGTTGGACGGTAGACCAGGTCAGCCGTCAAGTTCCGGGCAATCCTTTGAGTTATCTGAATATCTGAACGGCACAACCCACCATATAGGATCCAGTTTTCCCCCCCGATTCATCCACACACGGTAAGTAACAGTTATAACGTGTTTGCGGGGTTCCCTTCCTAATGTTTGTAGTGTTGTTAGCTCGGCTAGCATGCTAAGAGTTAGCGTTGGTAGTTAAGTCACGTTGAAGTGACGCGAAAAACTAGCAGCTATTATCTATGGGCACGGTTTAACATATGACTATCCAAGAACGGTGACCTTTCACCTGGCATTGTTTTACTAAAGTATATCCTGACAAACGAGAAATGGTTTATTTATTAAACCCAAAAATAAAAACTTCTCTCGTGTCAAACTAAACATTCGCATTATGACGTCATGTGTAAGTTTGTATTTGGGTGAATTTATTATAAAAAGGCAACTTTTCGTGCATATGAATAATCTATGGACGTTTTTATGTCTGAACATTTCACTGCAATATTCTTTTCCGGTTTGATAAAAAAATTGATTTATAGCAAAAGAAAATAATTTGATTCCGGAGTTTTCACTGATCATTTATAACACTGAGAACTGAAATGTCGATTTTATCTAATCAAAGGACTTGCTTGGTGTATTACTTTTACTATTAAACTTTCATTTATTCATTATCTTACACACTATTATTCCCAATTTGGTGTCCCGGGAGTATTCTGGAGCCTATCCCATCGCACATAGGGCGAGAGCCAGGGGTACACCCTAAACAGTGTGGGAGGAAACCGGAGTACCCGGAAGAAAGTCTGCACAGAAAGCTCTCCGAGCCGGGAATCTAACCCGGGATCTTGTTGTTGTGAGGCGATCGTGCTAACCCCCACACCACCGAGCCGCCCATGAATATATAGCTTTTAATTCGCTTTTAAATGGGTATATATTGATTTTATTTTTATTCACTAGCGCTTGTTGCGTCTTGTATCGCGAGATTATGAGTCAGGTTCATTTTGTTTGGACGTTCAGTGGAATTCATTGTCCTTTGGTCTGTTTGAAACGATCCAGAAATATCAATAAGCACAAACACAGTCAGTTCCTCATGTTCTAATGTAAAAGTTTCTTTAAGTTCAAACTGTTTGTTTTTTTTTTCTCAGTCACTCTGTTGTCAGCAGTTTAAAGTCCACTCTGTCAATGCTGATGAACAGATACTGATAAGATTTAATGAAATACACTTCATTGATCATCAGGACTGTCTAAACTATCATAGTGTGGGACTGCTGATCACTGCATTCTGGACCGAATTCATGCCAACCGGCTCCTGTTGGGCCCCTGAGTAAGGCCCTTAACCATTGAGTGCTCATTATATATATATAGTATTTAATAATATTGGGTAATGTATGTGTTTAATGTTCACATACTAAACATTTATTAGTGTATTTTCCTTGTAGGTGTCCTCACACTCTCTCTCACTCGCTCTCATTCACCAAGTCTTACTTTCACTCTCTGTTCAGGAAAGGAGGAGGGAAAAGACCTCTCTTTCACTCTCACTCCCTCCTCTCTTTCCCTGCACACGCATCTCTCTCTCTCTACTCCTGCTCTTCTCATGCACACATAACTCTCACTCTCATTCTCACTTCTCTCCCCCCCCCCTGTGCACATATACCTCTCTCACTCTCACACACAAACACACTTTCTCTCTCCTTTGTCTCTTTCTCCTGTGCACATTTACCTCTCTCTTTCACGCTTTCTTCTTCCTCTCCTCTTGCTCTTTTATGCGCACATAACTCTTGCTTTCACTCACTCTTGTGTGCTCTCTCTCTCCCTCTCCTCTCCTGTGCACATATTTCTCTCTTTCACACACACACACACACACTTTTTAACTTTTTCACTGTCTCTCCCTCTCTCTCCCCCCTCCTACTCCCTCTTGCTCTGACATTTGCTTAAAGCACTGATGAAATCAGTAAAATACACAGAGGGAAGCAGTGTACTGTGTTTTTCTTTTCCTCCATAAGTGATTTCTTCTAGTAATTCATCTCGTTTGGAATTATATTCTTAAAATAATACTATATACTGTAACCCGTATATAAAACTGACTGGGTAAATAAATGTTATTTAACATCAGCTGTTTTATACACAAACACTAGCATGTAATTTCATATTCAGAAGGTACAGGTTGTTTTAGCTGACGGAATTGTGTTTATGTATTTGTGTTTTAGCTTACATTGTGACTATGGAGGTCTCTACGGATTTTGGCCAAATAGAAACTGACAACGGTCAGCTGGACTGGTCTGTGATGAGCACGCGTGTAAACTCGTTCCAGTCTTTTCCTCATTCAGCAGAGATTCCCGCAGCGAGACTGGCCCGCGCAGGCTTCTACTTTACAGGTGAATCCGATCGCGTGCGCTGCTTTAGCTGTTTGCACACTGTCGACAACTGGCATCCAGGGGACAACCCAGTGGAAAAACACCATTCTGTCTCACCCTCCTGCAAATTCCTCAAGTGTGTTTATCACACAAGCCTTGCTGGCAGAAACTCCGTTCAATCTCTGGCATCCACCTATAATGAAGATGCAGAAGACCAGACGTTTCGGTTAAGAACGGGAGAAGTGACGGATGAGTCCATGTACCCCAAGATTCCACATATGAAACGAGAAGATGCACGCCTGAGGACATTTAGCAACTGGCCCACTTGGTCCCCAGTCCAACCTTATTCCCTAGCTCAAGCTGGGTTCTTTTATGTGCCAGAGAATGACGTCCAACTTGACAGGGTTCAGTGTTTCTGCTGCGCAGGCATGCTAGTCAGATGGGAAGAAGGAGACGACCCCTGGCAGGAACACGCCAGAGTTTACCCAAACTGCTTCTTTATTTTGGGTCATGATGTTGGGAACATCCCCTCAGAGCAGCCAAGACTGACTAACAATGGTCAGAGCAGTTCAATGGATTCCTTTGAGGAGCGTCTTCAAAGCTTTAGGGACCGAGCACATCCCATCAGCCCTGAAAGGTTGGCTAGAGCTGGATTGTCTAGTTTAGGTAAGGCATATTTTGGGATTTATTTTTTTGTCTCTTACAGATTAAAAAATAACCTTCAGTAGTGAAGTCATTCTGTGCTGTGACACCAGCATATATTTAGAGACAAGCCCATTATTGTGATGAATTCTGATGCCACTAAAATGTTTGTTTATGCAGGTGAGCTAGACCGTGTCATCTGCTTCAAATGTGGAGGATGTTTGAAAAACTGGCAGCCAGATGATGATCCGTGGGTGGAGCATGCAAAGTATTACCCAGGGTAATAAGATTTTTACATTGGCTGTCATGATTATCGAATTTTTCTTATTTACCTTTACATCCTTTGTGTTCTGTTATGTGTCAGCAGTTACGAAGTCACGTTAACCTTGTCAAACAAAGAAAGCTGGTTTTTGTTACTAAAAAAACTGGAAAGGATCTAATATACACTTTCTCCAAAATACAGTCCTGTCCTATAAATCTCGTCTAAAGCTCCGACTCATAAGACAGTGACTGAGCATGAATTTTAATGAAACCTTCAACTACAGAAAATATCATTTAAGTACAGGGTGTCCGATTTTGGTCCTGGAGAACTGGCATTGCAGAGTTTAGTTCACCCAGCAAACTCTTGATGAGTTGGTTCAGGTCTGTTTGATTAGGGTTAGAGCTGAACTGTGTAGGACACCGGATCTCCAGGACTGAGTTTGGACACCCTTGATTTAAGGCATTTAAGAGTCAATCGTAAACACAATGTACACACTGTTCCCCTTTTCTTCAACATATTTAGGGTTTAAAAGCACTGCTACCTACATGTGAATGCTGGAACAGTGGAAAATGAAATACTGATGAATATACTCATTCATTCATTCATCTTTTTACCCCCTTATTCGGGGTCACAGGGGTCTTCTGGTGCCTTTCCCAGCACTCACACACATACACCCCTATGGGCAATTTAGAATTACCAACTAACATAACCTGTATGTTTTTGGGCTGTGGGAAGAAACCCATGCAAGCGCTGGGAGAAAATGCATAAAATGCACAGAAAGACCCCTGGCCCTTGAATCGAACACAGAACCTTGTTGTTGTGAGGCAACTAACTGTGCTAACCACTATGCCATCGTGCCGCCCCTGATGAATACGGTTAAAATTCATTTTAACTTTACGAATGTAATTCCATGATTAATCAAACCTCTAAACTAATCATATATATTGTGACCAATTCCTTTCACAGAATTTAAAAAATCACTTAATTAGCAGTAATCTTTTATAATCGGATTATTATCATGCTTTTTACAACCAATTAATCAACATAAATTAGATTCCGATGTAAGATCTAGTACACACTACTGCGCCTGACTAACCTTAATGTTCTCACTTTAACACACATTTTTCCCTGCCAATTTTTGTTCTTTTTTTTATTCACCCAACAGATGCAGTTTCCTGCTGACTGAAAAGGGGCAGGAGTTTATCAACAGCGTTCAGCTTGGACATCCCGGATGCAGTTCTGCTGTACGTAGAATATGGAGAACTTTATTAAATTTACAACATGGAAGCCAGTGTTTCATTCTAATAATGTTGTTTTTTCTTTAGAATGGATTTTCCAGTAACAAGAAAAGTATGTACTTCTACTTTATTATCTGATTCCAGGATCAATACTTAATCTACTCTTTATTTTTCTCATTCTTTTGCTGTTTAAATACATGTTTACTATGTTTTTCTTGTTTTGTAGTTCTAAAAAGTTTCTTAAATTACATTTCATTAACAAAAAGGTGTTCCGGATGCATAAGAAATGTCATTTCTATAACAGTTATGAAGAACACCTGAGTAACACTGTAAGAGCACACTGTACCTCGGCTCAGGCATCTCTAGCGGCGTGTTAATCTTTGCTTAATACAATCGATTCAGGAATCGTTAATTATTGTAAAGCATAAAAGCTTTTCCAGTTCCCTAATTTTTTAACAAAATATATCACTCCATGCCGTGTGTTTAGAATTCTATAAACTTCTTTTGGGACACAGCTTAATTATTTATTCATTTTTGTTTAGTAATGTCAAATTCACAGCAGTCTGAGATTGCTAAGAAAGCTTTTGATATGGGTTTCGATCCTCTCAAAGTGGAAAGGGCCATTTTAGAAAAGCTTCGTCAGACCAACGAAGGTTATTCCACCGTGGAGGATCTCATTTATGACATAACCAGTGTTGATCAGGATGGTGATTCTGATCCGTATCAGGAGTCTCACAGTAAGTGCACTTTGCTCTAAAGATCTTTTCTGACTTGACTAAGATCTTTCCTTAAGAATAATAATGTTGTTTTTAGATGAAGATCCGTTAAAAAAGCTGGAGAGACTGCAAAATGAAAAGCTATGCAAAGTGTGCATGGACAACGACGTTGCGATTGTCTTCACCCCCTGTGGACACTTTGTGACCTGCAAGAAGTGCTCGGAGTCCCTTTACAAGTGTCCCATCTGTTGTGCAGAGATCACACAGAAAATCAAGACGTTCAGATAACCTACAGGACACTAGACCAGGACAGGAGATTAGACCAAACTGCTGCTTTTCGTAGATGCATAAAAGAGATATGGGTTTGGGTTTATATTGTAAACTATTTGTGTATTTGAATTACAGCAAATATATTTAATCTAGATAATTTTATTACTTTTATTAAGATTGCTTGCTCTGTTTTGATTCTTGGTAAGACCATGTAAGCTGATGCTATCTTTCATTTAATGAGGACCGGCGCGGTGGTGTAGTGGTTAGCACGGTTGCCTCACAACAAGAAAGTCCCAGGTTCTATTCCAGTGCTGGGGGGTTTTCTGTGAGGAGTTTGCATGTTTTCTTTTGGGCACTCCGGTTTTCTCCCACAGTTCAAAAACATGGACATTTAGGTCGATTGTTGATTTCCCGCCGGAGTGAATGTGTGTGTGAAATAGGCTTCAGCAAACCCCCCGTGATCGCGATTAAGGGAATAAGCGGGTACGAAGATGAATGAATGATTAAATGTGTGTAATAAACTGTAAGTAAATAATTTATCTCTTAGATTCTCTTCTGTAAAAGTAGTTTTGTCTCACTGTACAGAATATTCTGTACTACGACAATCTTTCTGTAAATAGTTTTAATAAAATGCATAAAACATGCCGTACTCTGCTGTATGTGTGCATTTGCTGGGAATCAAAATATTTTTTTACATTAAATAAAGTACATTTCTATTAGTTCTGCTTTATCTTTAGCGTGAACTTGACCCAGTGCCTTTCTTTAATGGAATTTACTTTATTTTAATTTTAATTAATTCTAATAAATCTAATACATTTCCTGTAATATCTGTGTCCTGTGTTTTATTGACTAGGTAATAGACTGTGCTCAAATCAAAAAGGTTTATACTTGTATGGCGTGGGCAGGACCTGAGCCAGAATCGAACGCATTACACTATGGTGCTGGCTTCAAATTAAAGTGTAACTTTCTTAAAGAAAAAAATATCAGCATTGCCCACAATTATGTTTCTTACTTTACAATTTTAAAGCTGGGCTGGTGCAGTGGCATAGGGGATAGCACAGTCACCTCACAACAAGAAGGTCCCGGGTTCAATTCAAATCTTTCTGCAGTTGGCAAGTTCTCCCCGCTTGCATGAGTTTCCTCCGGGTACTCTGGTTTCCTCCCACAGTCCAAAAACATGCAGATTAGGTTGATTGATGCAATCAAATTGCACATAGGAACGAATGTATGTGATTGTTTGTCTGTGGCCCTGCAAATGACTAGAAATCTGTTCGGGGTGTACCCCTGTCTCTCACCCTATGTGCGATGGGATAGGCTCCAGCAGATCACCGTGACCCCGAATTAGGGAATAAGCGGGTAAGAAGATGAACGAATGAATTTTAACTAAGTGATTGAATCCAAGCTGAGGGGTTAACAAGTTGGCTGATTGGTGATTCAGCCTCAGGAAACTGCTCCTACTGTATACCCCACTCTGTGACTCACTCTGGATGACAAACTTCTCCTGTTTGCTGTTCTCGTTAGGGGATCACTCTTCTCCACACTCCACAGCAGAACACTCTTCTCCACACTACCCTGTCCTCTGCCACATGTCCAAACCATCTCAACCTCATCTCTCTCACCTTGTCTCCAAAACATCCTACAAGCATTGTCCCTCTAATAAACAAACGTCTGTTGAATGCCATTATTATTTGTGGAAAAGTATTTTGTGTTTTAATGTCTGACATCGTTTGGTTAATTAATCTGTCCTGTTTGGACTATAAAAACCTGTTTCCTGATGAATTGTCATCATTCTCTGGAGAGCTTTGTGTCACAGTAAACACTACGGAACTGCGATGTGGGATGAGCCTAGTCTCCAGTCTAATTTGGGGAAAATAATGATAAGGTGGTGAGGGATCATGTTCCTGAAACTATGTTAAGATCATGATGTCATCATGTCAACAAATAACTGTCCAAAAACTGAAATGATCAAATTTAGAGCACTGACTATTAAAACATTAAACATTTAGCAGAAAATCACACTTTGTTTATAAAGGTGAACCGAATCATTTGGAACATTATACACTCTTCGTAGAAAAGTAGTAGATGTGGGTGGTACCGGTCCAAACCTTATAGGTTCTATATATATATTCATACATTCCTTCATCTTCTTACCCACTTATTCCCTAATTCAGGGACACAGGGGTCTGCTGGAGCCTCTCCCTAGTGCACATAGGGAGAGATACAGGGGTAAACGGTGGACAGATCGCTAGTCCATCACAGGGCCACACACTTTTATGGCCTCTCTTATTACCACCAACCAACCTAATGTACATGTTTCTGGATTGTTGGAGGAAACCGGAGTACCAGGAGGAAAACAACGCAAGCGCAGGGAGAAGATGAGATCTAATCGAACCCGGGACCGTGCTGTGAGAATCAATAGGCGCTATAAACCAAGACAACAATAATTGAACAAAAGTAATAAATAAATAAACTAAATGATATAAACGGCCGGTATCTCTCCGTTCGGTGTCCATATGAGAAGCGTCACCGTCACTTATTCAAGGACGGTCGCCTCGCGTTAACCGGTATAAATCCGATCTGTCTATTCTTAGACAATAATGCAGGAATCCGATTTATATCCGATTAATATCCACATCCGAATAAACACTAAATCCGATCAAAAAATGTTGGAATCCATGTTTTCTTCTGAAAAATCCGAATCGGATCAGTTGTAGTGTAAACGCGGTTTAGTCATCAAACGTGTTCGACGCATGACGTTTTGCAGCTAGAACGTGCTGGTCACCTTTTGATCACTAGATGTCGCTCACGGCTTAATTTCAGGGGTCGTGACCATGTGACCAGCAGGTGGCAGCTTTGTGCAGTTTCCTGAGTTCGATCATCGAAACAGCAAATCGAGCGGTGCGTGTGTGTCTGAAACACACCGCCTCTGACCGCCACTTTTAAACTAACATACATCTCCGAATCTGTCCGTTTGAAAGAACCAGGAACCCGGGCCGCTATTCCGGAGCTGCAGCTGTGCGGGGTTTAACAGTGGTGCGGGGTAAGTTATAAGATGGCGGAGACGTTTACAGAAGTTGGTGCGGTTTAGTGATGTTTTTGCTGAACGCTAGCTTTGGTTAGCTTGCGTAGCCGAATACGCGGGACTTACGCTATGTCCGTTCAGTTAATCCAAAACACTCGGATAAGCTAGTTTTTTTCTGCTGGTTAGGAGCGCGTTTTAAATCCGGATTTTAGCGGGATTTGGGTATTGATTAGTGTTATCCATTACCATGCCCAGGCCACTTCCGCGCTTTTCCCCCTGCGCTGTTTTGTTGCTGGAGCTAGCTGGCTAAACGCAGCCGCTATGGCGAAACTGGAGCACAAATTCACAACCAAGATGGAGGACGCGGGGAGGCGTTTTAACCCCCTGACGTGAAAAGAGGAAAACTGTTGTTATTGCAAACAACGAATCGTTACTTCATCGTATAAAAGTCAAATCTATATTTTAATTAGTAAAGCTGAGGAGAAGAAATAAAGTCTAAATCACAACAAAGCTGAATGACTGACTGTAAAGCGGAGCCAAAATGGAGAATGTCGAAAACAGCTGCTGGATTGGTTTCAAGATGGAGATTTTTTTTTCTCTCTCTCTCTCCGTATTCGCGTTTCTCCCTGTAGCTTATTTATCCTCGCTGTTTCATTCGGATTAATTATTAGCAACGGCTGCTTGTGGAAATACTTTTCCACACCCCGAGCGGCGAATAGAAACGAACTTTCGACTTGGAGAGAATTTCAGTATCTACTCGTCCCCTGTAATGGGATTATTTGAGTTAGCATAGACTCCCCATAGAATCGGGGATAAAACCTTCCCACAACTTTCACTAACGTTCTTAAAAGTCATTATGACGTGCTTATAACATGTTGATAACGTTAATAATGGTTATACGTGGGTCTAAGAGTGAACGTTATACACGACACATTACCTCATTACAGCGCTTGACTGTTCTTTAAATGTTAGAACATAATGTTCTACAAACGTTATAAACATTACACTTAGTTTTATTGAAACATTTCAAATCACTTTTCTAAATTAGTTTAACTGGACTTTAACCGGTGAAATGTTCCAGCTCAATATACTGTGTGTGTATATA
>JAOTRA010000029.1:8932707-8944799 GCA_026260255.1 Pseudolaguvia tuberculata
ATATTATATATATCACGCTTTTATAGAATCATTATGTAAAGTTTAATGTTTTTGTTTATTATTATTATTATTATTATTATTATTATTATTATAGCCGATTCTGACTTTAATACAGTGTCAGTTTTCGGTTAGTAACTTTGCGGAAGATGTTTAGACTGAGGTGATATGACTGTATCTGGCAACATGCTAAGATCGATGCTATCTGGCTAAATAATGAGTACACCGACTCTACAGTCTTAAGTGCGTTCTATTTCATAAAACATTTATTTATTAGTTAATCTGAGTAATCTTTATTAATCCGTTACTACAGTAATATCAGACACACCGAGCGGTTTATTCCGGATCGTCACCGAATCGCTGTCTAGGCGGCTTGTTAGCTAAATTTGGCGCCACTTTTTCTGGAGTGACTTTAGCAAGAAAATCTTAAAGGTTTTTCAGTTTTATTTTATATAATTACAGATAAATGTTGAAATATTCGTTTAAATGTTTACAGTTTGTCTTGTATTTCTTTCTTTCATTTGATTACACGCTTAATACGACGCGACAAAACCACGTCGAATGAAAGTGTTAAACATCGAACCACGGGTTATTTATCCACGAACCCACATCTATTATTATTGTTATGATTGTTACTGTTATTCTCAGATATTAATTTAGACGCCGTTGAGTTGAATTATTATTATTATCATCCATATTTTGGATCTTTTATACACACTCCACTGCGTTGATATGCGATTTTATTTACAATAAAATATAATGCAAGTTATTTATCTATTATATTAATTGTTTTAGTCAAACTAAAAGTGCAGTTTCCCTGTAATAGGGAAGAACCTCCGATCCACAGACCCTTCGTCTTTTTCGGAACCGCTCCCATTTTTTTTTCATGTTTACGATCACGGCCGTTTGTGATTGGACAAGATGAGCACGAGGGCGGATAGATTACTACCTAATTTAGTGACGGAGGAAACTCACTCCCATGGTTGTTTCCTGGAAACCGCGGACAAAGCGGCCAATAAACACGCCGTATAGTGGGACAGGGACCGGGAGGCCACGCCCCCTTGTTTTCATCCGCAAGCACATTTTCATGCGTGTGGATCTTTCACAGCACGATACCGAGTACGAACAGTGCAAAGCGAACATGATTCTCTATTAGTGTGGTTTGCGCCCGGTTCTCGGGGTGGTTTGCGCCCGCCGGCTCACGGGGTGTTTTGCGGCGGCTCTCTAGGGGTGGGTTGCACATTCTGTGGTTGGAGACGTCTGTGCTTGTATATTTCAGTCGTTTGACTCGTACTGTAAGGACATCAGCATTTAGTGCCAAAATCAGTAATTTACCCATAAACACGTTTACATTTCAGTGTTTTTCTACAGAATCACTTAAGTCAATAAAATCGATAAATTATAAGTGCATTCTTTTTTTAATTGTTGTACCTTGAACCTCATTGTAGGAAAAAATCCTTGTGCATAAGAGCACGCTTGGCCAAAGCTCTTGTGATTGTGATGTAGTGATGCACTTGACCTGTACCAATGGTAATGATGGGTAAACCTCAGTAGGTGCTACTTTGTCAGGTGAGGGGGTGTCCTGTGGGGTGTGGGATTATTTCACCACCTGTATCTATTAAGTCTCCCAATAGCAGTCAGATTTAAACCAGCTTGATTTGAACAGATTTCCCCTTATTTTTTAAAATCCCAGAATAGTCAATACAGTTCAAGTAAGTTTCAAGATGGTAGCCTAATTTAGCTTTCATTGGAGGGCTGGGCAATAGTGTGGTAATAATTTATATATAGTTTGTTGACAAACAGAATTTTTTCGAAGTTCAATGTCCATTCTCTTTTATTTATTGCTGCTTTGTGTTACCGCAGATGTCACTCCCATTCGAAGCTCAGCTTCTGCTGTGTTTATCGATGTTTATTGACTTGCAAATGTGTCTGCTATATATATTTCACTCAAATTCTTTTTTAGTTGATCGTTGGCTTTTTTTAAATTAATTTTTTGTAAATATATGTTTGGCTGCCAGTGATCTGACACTGATTGTACAGTGTTTATAGTATCCTAAAAATGGCATCATTCATCCATGAGAATCTCGGCTTTAAAAAAATGCTTTTATTTATGATGTACAACAGTAAATAAACGAATAAAATCAGGCTTTAATCTATATATGATAACAGTGATCTAGAACTTATTACAAAGTGTTTTGTGATTTTATGTTAGTGCACATACATGTTTTGGCATAAGCTGTCCTGGCATTCACTTAGCTTATTTGTTCCCTGTAAAGCCTCGCCTTGAAACAGACCACCGAGAGATGTGTACATTTCTGGCAAGTGTATTTTAAGTGGGCAGTTTTTTTCTGTCCTATTTTTTAGGTGGTTTTAAAAATGTTTTTACATGTATTGTATCTAGAATGGGACACTATTCGTAGGAAGTGGTGGCTTAGTGGTTAAGGTGTTTTTGACGGATACCAGAAAGACTGGGGTTCGATTCCTATCTCCATCAAGCATCTACTGTGGGCCCTTGAGCAAGGCCCCAGTCCATAATTATTCAGATGTACAAAGAGAGAGCAAATGTAAGTCACTTTGGATAAGAGCGTCTGACAAATGCTGTACCTGTAGAACACGTCTGCTATAGTGGGGGTAGGTGCACCTGAAAAGTTTACATTGTACACATTCGTCGAATAAATACATGTTTGACAGCATAAATGAAAAGTACTTTTAAGGAAACTGCTGCTAATTTGGATCTTTTTCTCATCAGTATATAAATTAGGCCTGCATGGTACTTGTAAGTGTTGTTTTCTTGCACCTGGTTTCCTTTAAATATTTACACAGTAACGGACAGCAAAACAATATGCAAGTGCTAAACTCTATTATTAATCTTGCAGTTACACCACAACTCTGGTGTTCTGAATTGTGTTGCAGTCGACTGTAAGCATCACTTGGCATTACACATCCTGTGACTATTGTATGTAATATATGTTGTAAGTATATTAATAGTAAAATCCTTGTTTTTTTTTTTTACGTCTTTATGTATAGGCATGGCGCATGTGGTTTAGCCATGTCCCTTGTTTACATCACTGTATACACAGATTGATAAAATTTATTACCAATGACAACTTATTGTAGTAACTATTTATATTGTTATATTATGTTATTCCTTGGCCCTTACCTTATCTAAGCCGCCGCCGCCTTCTTTTTCTTGTCCTTTCAGCTGCTCCTGTCAGCGGATCACTCTTTTCCACACTACCCTGTCCTCTACATATGCCTCTTTCACCCCTACTACCTGCACGTTTTCCCTCACCACATCCATAAACCTCCTTCTTTGGTCGGGTCTTCCTCTTTTCCTCTTGCCCGACCCCTCCATCCTCAGCATTCGTCTATTGTATGTCCCTCCTCCGCACATGTCCAAACTATCTCAACCTAGCCTCCCTCACCTTGTCTCCAAAACATCCTACATGCGCCCAATAATCCCTCTAAGCTGCACGAATGCGCACTGCTTGCACATTCTCAGCGCACAAGAAAATCTATGCAGCTTCTATACTCACAGAAAGAAGAAAGACGCAGGGGAAAAGTAAAATTTACACTAGATTTATGCATATTCTAGTGACATTTATTGAGATTTTTTTATTTCTGGATATTAATGATTAAATACTGTTACTACTAGATAACTAATGGGTAGTAGAATTGCTAATAAAAATGCAGTAATTAAATGTTTTACAGACAAAGAGTTACAGGAATTTATAGTGTATCACAAGTCACAGCACATGTCATTGTGCAAAATGTTTTAATGTGAACAAAATGTTCTGTCTGAAAGGTATATATGGAAGAAAGGTTTGTCATTTCTTGCAGAAACAGGACCTCACATATAACATACTGCACATCTCCTGAATAAGTGGATTTTTGTCTTTTTTATTTTAAGTGGCCAAATCACTCATATTAAAAGTAAACTAATGAAAATTGGTGCTGTAATTAGATGTTTTTTAATAAGCCATGTAACTGGCTATGATCCAAAAATTTGTTGATCCATTTTTTATTTTTATTTTTATTTTTTTGAAAAAAGTGTGATACTAGTGCGTTGTCACTGCATGCACACCTGATGTTGCTCAAAGTTGTCATCGGTGTGCACAGGAAGATTGTGTGTATGTTCAGACACAGGAAAAATCCCTTTAATAAACTCTTTTTGTTTCCTGCTTCTGGTTGCATTTTTATCCACATGGACAAGCACTCCTAGAAGTGTATGCTGAAAAGTGGTGCAACACTGCACCCCTGGTGGCCATGATGCTACCACAACTCTATATTGTACTTTTTTTGGCTTTTCATATTTCATAGTATTTTTCAAGCACATTTTGTTATGGGCTTATTGTTAGGACGTTCTTATTTTTAGGACTTTCTTATTTTAGAATTTTTTTCTTCTGCTGTAACTTTTTAAATGTATTTAAAAAAAAAAAAAAAAAGGTATTTTCACTTGAACACATGTTCTGATTCTGTTGTAGGTCATACAATAAAAGGAACCTGCAGTGTCTGATTGGATTAAACTTAACCTTTGACAATTAACGGTGGTCCAAAAGATGTTAAAGAAATGATAGCAGCACCAGAATTACAAGCAGAGTTTCATTATCCACAGTGAGTGATGCTTTTTGAATTGTTTACAGTCTGTGCTGAGTCTGGTGTGTAGTGCCATGATTAAGATTTTTGTGTTTAACAGGGACACAGACACACGATTCTCATCAGATACTGACTTTGATGATTCTGATGGGAGAATTGCTGTTCAAGGAAAAGGAAAGGTATGTTTTAGGTGCCTAAGTATTTAATTACAATGCTGACTAATCCATTGTCTTGTGATCAATACTCTTGCCAAAATAATCTTCTAGAAGTATGGCCGTAGGTTAAAATGAGTCACTAATGGATGTACTATATACTTATGGGACCTATAGATAAATCAATAATTAGATGTATAACTCAAAATAAAGAAAGAACTAATACAGACCAAGCTCATTAATGACCTTCTTATTAATAAGTTAATGTCTAAGAAATATAGAAATCCACTACAACCTTTATCGTCTGTCTGTATGTGTTTTTTTTTTTTTTAGAGTTAGCTGTGTGAGACAGTATCGCTTATATTGGTTTTAGATGTGTGACATACAGGGTTGAGAACCTTCAGGCACCCCACAATTCAATTTAGATTCCAATGATAAAACACATTTAATATTTTTACTGTCTAACCATTAAACGATCAAAATATCTCAATGCCTGAGTTTTCCCTAATATCATGCAGACCCTAGTAGTAAAAATAATTTTACAATATACAGCTAGTTTTGATTAAATTTAGTTTGGAATGATATTAATATTTTTAGTAGCTGAAGTTAAAAGATTGGTTTAACTGTTCTAAGATCTCAGGAAGGATCTGTTCTTGAAGCTGTACCAAATCTTGTGATTTAGGTGAAAAGAGGAAAGAAAGGTCCTGGGGAGAAAGGAAAAGGAGGAAAAGCTACCGGTCGTCTAAATGGACACCATCAGGAAAATGGCATGGAGAATGTCATGCTGTTTGAGGTGGTCAAGCTGGGAAAGAGTGCCATGCAGGTCAGTAAGCTCTTTAGCTCTTATCGTTTGCTGTTTGTTCTGTAAAATTGAATTGATCTATATTACTTTATTTCTCTACAGTCTGTGGTGGACGATTGGATTGAGTCCTACAAACAAGACAGAGACACAGCTCTTCTTGACTTGATCAACTTCTTCATCCAGTGTTCTGGTTGTAAAGGTATATTAATATTCATTCTGAACTAAGTTAGAAATAGATTATAGTGTCCTCTTGTCCTTTATTCTGGTGGATTCTCTGTGTATTATTTCAGGTGTTGTTAGTGGTGAGATGTTCCAGCACATGCAGAACTCTGAGATCATCAGGAAGATGACTGAAGAATTTGATGAGGTAATAATTTACTTGCTGTGAAATAGGCTTTTAAAAAGCTTGCCATCTCTATTTAGTGCTGAGTATTGTGTTTGTCTCTTCAGGACAGTGGAGACTACCCACTCACAATGGCAGGACCACTGTGGAAGAAGTTCAAGACCAGCTTTTGCGAGTTTATTTCTGTGTTGGTCCGACAGTGTCAATACAGCATAATTTATGATGAGTATATGATGGACACAGTCATCTCCCTGCTAACCGGTCTGTCAGACTCTCAAGTGCGAGCCTTTAGACACACCAGCACACTAGCAGGTCAGACCTCCTGTCGTTATAGTGTCCATGCTTCATTCAGAAAATCCCCCTGGGCTTTCTGTGCTGTTGTTTATCTAAGCTCTCTCTTATTGGTGTCTGTTTTAAAAGCATATTGTTTGTCCTTTTGTGTTCTGATCTACACAGCCATGAAGCTGATGACTGCTCTGGTGAACGTAGCACTGAATCTCAGCATTAATATGGACAACACACAACGGCAGTACGAGGCAGAACGAAACAAGATGATTGGCAAGCGGGCTAGTGACCGACTGGAGCTGCTCTTACAAAAACGCAAAGAGGTTAGACTAACATTGCAAAACGTCTCTAGTAACTAGTCTCTAGGAACTAATGAAGATCCTGAATCCAGAAAAAAATTAACAATCGACAACATAAAATACAGTCAAAAACTGACATTTTATAATAAGTGCTAGTAATATACATATTACTACTAAGGTATAGTAATATACGTGTATATAATAAAGTTCTTTCAATCTTGAATAACCTACAGTAAGGTCAAAATGGCCAAGTTAAGACAATCTGTGTTCGATTCAAGACCTTTGCAGTCCTACCCAACTGTTTGTTTCAGAAAAAGTGTTTAATCATGGATGGTCTGTCTACTGATATATACTCACTGCTTCTCCGGCTTTGTAAGAAAGTTATTATAGAGATTTTATCCCACATTGTCAACTTTTCTAGATCACACCACTTTCTCTCACTTTGCTTCCTTACCATCTACCTCCTCCTTTATTCTAACAGTAAAGATGAGTTTGTGCAGATGTCCAGATGTTTTCTTAATGAGTCTTTTTAAAAGTTGCTTAAAGAGCTTTAGTTTTTATTTGATCCATAATTAATTTTCTGGTGGTGGATGGACAGACTGATTGCACATATCAGCGCTATCTTTAGTTTGCAGTACTGATATTAATGATCAGTTCTGTTATGTAATGAGGGTCCTGCTGGCATTCCATCTGTGTGATTTTGGCTAGGGAGGCCCATTCATGTTTCTCAAGCATTATATTAAAACTAAGTGTGTGTCTTATCGGAAAGGCGTTTGGTTAACTGGCATATAGATGCTGTAGTCACGGCGGTTTTGTTTTTCTTTTCAGCTGCAAGAAAACCAAGATGAAATTGAAAATATGATGAATGCCATTTTCAAGGGAGTTTTTGTGCACAGATACCGGTATGCTATTTGTTTTTGTTGGACTTTAACTCTATGGTGCCATAGAGTTAGTTTACCAAATGGTAATCTTGACAAAAATAGCTTATTCTTAGGATTGTTAATGTCTAGTTCATGTAGATAGACGTGGATTATATAAAGGTAGATTATTAAACATTTAACTCGTTTATTTTCTTTCTAATTATTGTTGGCATTGCAGCGACATAAATGGCTGTCTGAAAAATATGGCATTTCTTACTGATTGTTGTCTCTGCAGTGATGCTATAGCAGAGATCCGAGCAATCTGCATCGAGGAGATCGGGGTGTGGATGAAAATGTACAGTGATGCATTTCTCAATGACAGCTACCTGAAGTATGTGGGCTGGACTATGCACGACAAAGTAAGAATGATGACAAAGTTTCTTAACTTTTGTTGTTTTTGGATGAAGCACATGCTTGTCATTAATAGCGGATGATCGTTACTTCATTGCTCTGTTCAACAGCAAGGCGAAGTGCGGCTAAAATGCCTCACAGCTCTGCAGGGCCTCTACTACAACCGAGAGCTCAACGCCAAGTTGGAGCTGTTTACCAGCCGTTTCAAGGTGAGAGCCATCTGCAGTCTGTTTCTTTCCAAACGCAATGAGGGAGAAGCAGTAATAAGCAGAATTTAATTCATTTGGAAAGAACAAAGGTTTCATAGTTTAGTTGTTAATTTTTTTGTTGTGTTTATTTGCTTTATTATGTGCTTAAATATGTATTCATGTATGTAAATCCTTTTTTTTTTAATTGTTTTAAAGGACCGGATTGTTTCTATGACACTAGACAAGGAATATGATGTGGCAGTGCAAGCAATAAAACTCCTCACGCTTGTGTTACAGTAAGTCTGCATATTCAGACATTGCTTTAATCTGTAAACTTGCATTTGGATGACGTGGGGGAAAAAAAGAACGCTAACATGACTCTTAATGCCGTTTGGTTTTTCAGTAGCAGTGATGAGGTTCTGACAGCAGAGGACTGTGAGAGTGTTTACCATCTAGTGTACTCTGCTCATCGACCTGTGGCTGTGGCTGCTGGAGAGTTTCTGTATAAAAAGTGAGGCTTGATTACAGGAATCTGTTTTATAATGGATAGGGTCCACACGGCCCAGACTGTCACATGATTTTTTTTTTCAGTATACGGTAATGAAAGGCTGGGTAACACAAAGGAAAGTACTGCCTGATTTCTTTAATGTGATTAGGTTTTGCAGATTCTCTTAATTGGCAAAGTTGCGTAATTGAGCTTGCTCAGTCCTCATGTTGTGGATCACAAATCCCCCCCGGATCATCTATATGATATGCTTATTCCCTAATTCAGGGTCATGGTGTCTGCTGGTAACTATCCCAGCGCACATATGCGAGAGCTGGCCGAGTGTGGGAAGTGTTTACGTTGTGGACAGCCATCCACACAAATGATTCCCAGTACCACCACTGCTGGATCAGTTCACAGGAATTGGTGGAATAACTAAATAACCCACTTTTTAATATTTATTTAAAATTAAGGTTAGAATATCGACACCATGAAAAATTTTTTCAATAGTTATGTGTCTATTTTATCATGATAAAGATCACAATTTCTTGTGTGGTTGGGGGTAAGAGAGCTTCAGTGTTTTTCCGTTATCTATGCACACATGACTCTATATAGATTGTCAGGACCTAAATGTTGGTTTTTCTCTGCAGATTATTTAGTCATCAAAACATTGAGGAGGACAGCATGCCTAAAAGAAGAGGCAGACAAAGTCTGAATGCCAACCTGATAAAAACTACAGTTTTTTTCTTCTTGGAGAGTGAGGTGAGTCGCTGTATCTTATTAAAGCTTTTTTCTCTGATCTGAGTGGTATTGTTTTATATAGTACAGTACGTTTATATGTACAATGACATCTTACACAGAGAATATTAAATTCTAATAAGGTAATATTAAAGTGTGAAAAAAATAGCTCATAATATAATTTATAACGGTAAACTAAAACTATTTAAACATTCAAAGCTAACACTTGCATGGGCTCATGAGACTTCTGGCTTGATGGAGGAAGGATTATTGTGCAGAGTCTAGAATAACAAGACGGCATCAGGAATCAATCATAAATTTCAACCATGATTTACAAACATTAATTGCTCACTGTTTAACACCTTGTCTTCAGCTGCATGAACATGCTGCATATCTGGTGGACAGTATGTGGGACTGTGCCTCTGAGCTGCTGAAGGACTGGGAGTGTATGATCAGTCTGCTACTGGATGAGCCCCTGCCTGGGGAAGAAGGTCGGACTCTCTCTCTCTATCATCTCCTTATTACCAGTTAACATTACTGCAAGTCTTATTTTACCAAGCGCTATTTTGCATGTTTGCACGAAATGTAAAATTCACATGTCTTTGTTTTTATGAACTACCTTTTTTTTCCTGAGTTTAAAATTTTTTACATTAGAAAACATACTTTGGAAGAAATAGGCTGAACTCTGTTCTGTAATAGAATATGCTGGATTGTTGCCATGGATGAAAACAGCCCCCTTTATGATTGGCTGACAATTTAGCATTAAAATAATTACCTATTGTGTGCATACTTGAATTGTGCTAAACGGACAGTGATCCTGAAACAGGTATTGATTTTATCCTGGCGCTGATCCACTATATTAAATCAGAGTAAACTTTGACGTTTTGGTTGATTGCCGTTAATAGAATCTGTTTTTACAGTAAAACCTACAGTTTTGTGTCCTGTTACAAGATCAATAAAATTATTATTATTTCTCAGTTCATGGCCTCGCAAATAAAGGTGAAGTAAGAGAGAGGATCATTTTTACTATAGCCACACACTGGGCCATAAAATTGTGATGTCACTGTATCTTGTGAAAAACTATTTTCTTTTACATACTTTGTATATGAGCCGTATCTCTCATTGGCTTTTGTAACCTCTGTGATTGCAAAATGTATGTCCTGTGCAGCTCTGACGGACAGACAGGAGACTGCCCTGATCGAGATTATGCTTTGTACCATCCGCCAAGCTGCGGAATGCCACCCCCCTGTGGGCAGAGGCACAGGCAAAAGGGTAAGAGTTTATAATTGCAAACTTGTGAATCGCAAGTATCCATAGCTTTTACAAGGAACCTTTTGAGAATTCTTTTTACTTTGGACATTGTGTAAGTCTCTTCTTCTTGTTTCCAGGTATTAACAGCAAAAGAAAAGAAAACTCAGCTTGATGATAGGACACGCATAACTGAGCTTTTTGCAGTGGCACTGCCACCTTTACTTGCCAAGGTAATTACTAATGTGATAATGACTAATTGAATGTGCAAACTTTTAACTTGTGGATGAGTACAAATCCCTTTTACACCGACAGTATTCCGTCGATGCAGAGAAAGTGACCAATCTTCTGCAGTTACCACAGTTCTTTGATCTAGAGATCTATACTACAGGGCGGTTGGAAAAGGTAACGCTGGAGCCATTTTGTATATTTGTAGTATAGTGAAAATATTTGATGTGACATGGATGTAAGTTTGTCACTATTTAAAATGCTATTCATTTACAGCATTTGGAATCACTGCTAAGACAAATCAGGGACATTGTGGAGAAGCACACAGACACTGATGTGCTAGAGGCCTGCTCAAAGACATACCATGCCCTCTGCAATGAGGAGTTCACAATCTTCAACAGGGTAGACATTGCCCGCAGCCAGCTCCTGGACGAACAGGTGGACAAATTCAATAAACTCTTGGAAGACTTTCTTCAAGAGGTGAGGACAGATAAACTTCTCTCTATGCAGTTTAATAGACTTCTGCTAATGTTGCCATACATTTACTGCTTCATTCAGAAATAAATTGTATCTAAGCTGTAAATTCAAACATTGAACTTCTTAAATTGCATTTTCTGCGGTGACATTTTAGGGAGAAGACCCAGATGAGGATGATGCTTATCAAGTCCTGTCCACGCTAAAGAGGATCACTGCGTTTCATAAGTAAAGAGCGTCAAGTCATAATTTACATTTCTTTTTTCTACAGTTGTCATTTATTAAACTTGTCCTCTCTGCTTTTCTCTTCAGTGCTCATGACCTTTCCAAGTGGGATCTGTTCACCAGCAACTATAAATTACTCAATACAGGCATTGAGAATGGAGACATGCCAGAGCAGGTGACTCTTTAAATACAGGTTTATTGTTTTTGGTTTGGAGAGCCATGTTGTTTTTATTGAGTTACTGACTCCATTCGTGTCCCTAACCTGTTTCAGATTGTCATACACGCACTGCAGTGTACTCATTATGTGATTCTCTGGCATTTAGCCAAAGTATCTGAGGGCAGCTGTAAAAAAGTAAGACTGTCTCTCTCTCTCGCTGCTTCGTCTGTTCAGTTACTTTTGGTGTTTCTATAGTATGTTCATTGTTACTTTTGACACTTGTAGGAGGATATGGTGACTTTAAGGAAGCAAATGCGTGCATTCTGCCTTATGTGCCAACGATATTTATCCAGCGTCAACACCACAGTGAAAGAGCAGGTCAGTAAAAGCAAAGAAGAATATAACATCTGTTTATTGTTCTTGCTTATTTCTGTATTTTACTTAATAAGCAAAAGTGGCAGAGTTGAGGATGCTGAGATTTTCATTGGGTGTGACAAGTATGGACAGGATTAGAAATGGGTTTATTAGAGGGGACGGCACATGTAGGATGTTTTGGAGACAAGGTGAGGGAGACTAGGTTGAGATGGTTTGGACATGTGCAGAGG
>JAOTRA010000029.1:8944899-8960443 GCA_026260255.1 Pseudolaguvia tuberculata
GGGACATGCAGTATATTGGTAGAAGAATGTTGAGGATGGAGGTCCCGGGCAGGAGGAAAAGAGGAAGACCAAAGAGTAGGTTTATGGATGTGGTGAAGGATGATATGCAGGTAGTTGGGGGGGAAAAAGGCAGATGTAGAGGCCAGGGTAGTGTGGAGAAGAATGATCCGCTGTGGCGACCCCTAACGGGAGCAGCCGAAAGGAGAAGAAGAAGAACTTAATAAGCAAAAGTATTTATATTTTCAGCATTTGACTTTATACGTTCTCTGCAGGCCTTCACCATCTTGTGTGACCTGCTGATGATCTTCAGTCACCAGATCATATCTGGAGGGAGAGAAGTGCTGGAACCTCTGGTTTACTCACCAGAAGCATCACTGCAGTCTGAACTGCTCAGCTTCATCTTGGACCACGTTTTTATTGACCAGGATGAAGATAACAACAGCACAGGTTCAACATAGAGACTTTTTTCTCTTTTGGCTTTATTGTCTAGAATGCAGCTTTTGGTTTTGCTAATTTGAAAAAAAAAATCCAGTTTGTCATGGGTTTAGATGTTAATGAACTTTGACACCAGACTAACTGGTCTTATTTTTAAAGGACTAAAAGTCTTTTCTATGGCTAAACTCTACACTCTATGGCTAAAAGTCTTGGGCCACTTAACTGTCGCATGCATTTGTGTTTCGTGATGGTCTCAATCTTGCTCCTAAAATAACTTCCAAACTGGCAGGTTGCCAGTCCATCGCAGTATATTAAAGGTTTATTTAATTAATTAAACAATATTTATTTGTTTTAAATGTTTGAACAGATGGACAACAGGATGACGAAGCAGGTAAAATAGAAGCTTTGCACAAGAGACGCAACCTTCTTGCAGCATATTGCAAGCTCATCATCTACAATGTGGTGGACATGGAGACTGGGGCTGATATCTTTAAGCAGTATATGAGGGTGAGTGTCCTTGTCTTAAGTTCTAGTTTTATTATCAAACTTTATCCATAACACATAGTAAGACCACTAATCTGACTGCTTTTTCTCCCCCTATATCAGTATTATAATGACTATGGTGACATCATAAAGGAAACCATGAGCAAAACAAGACAGATTGATAAGATCCAGTGTGCAAAGACACTTATTTTGAGCTTGCAGCAGGTGTGTGTTGTTCTGAACCACGTGGTACATTTTTTTTACATGCATTCACACGCATTAAGAATTGCATGTCTCTTTTTTTTTTTTTTTGAATAGTTGTTCAATGAGATGCTGTCAGATCTGGGCCCAGGGTTTGACCGCTCCTCCTCATCTTTCTGTGGCATTAAAGAGCTGGCACGTCGCTTCTCTCTCACTTTCGGTTTGGATCAACTTAAGACCAGAGAGGCTATTGCCATGTTACACAAGTATGTAGCATCTTCATGTTTTTCTTACTTAGTTGCTTGTTCTAGCAATAAATCTGGAAGATTTCTTTGTGGTCTAATTCTAAAAATTTGCTTTGCTTTTTACTTGTAGGGATGGTATTGAGTTTGCCTTTAAGGAGCCAAACCCACAAGGAGAAGGCTATCCTCCTTTAAACCTGGCCTTTTTGGACATTCTCAGTGAATTCTCTTCCAAGCTTATGAGACAGGACAAACGCACTGTGTAAGTTGCCATTTCTCATGTCACACTTTTGATGAAAAGAATTTGCAGTAAAATTAAAAAATAATATAAAAATCTTTTATTTACAGATTATCAAAAGCTCCTCTTTTAGGAGTGTTTAGAAAAATCTGGTTTATGGCATTTTATAACATACCAAAAAAAAATCATGTTTAATCATAATTTTATAAGATACCAAAATCATGGTATTTAATCATGGTGTAAGCAGACATGATTGATGCGATAGATGGAGTGGGTTTAAAAAAGTTGCCAGATTTATTTCAGTGGTGGTCAGAGCGCTGTTTGTGTTTTGCATTAAATTTTTTTTCTTCTAATTTGCATTTGAAAATTGTCATTTAGTCTTTCACTGTGCCTGTCATACTGCTAATCCTTTGTTTTTCATTCCTCAGGCACATGTATCTGGAGCGCTTTATGACATTTCAAATGACATTGCAAAGGGAGGACTGCTGGCTTCCCCTTATCTCCTACAGGAACTCTCTGCAGGCTGGCGGCGATGATGATACCATGTCTGTGGTGAGTGGCATCAGCAGCCGTGGTTCCACAAGCCGCAGCAAAAAAGCCAAACCCGTTACAGTCAAGAGGAAACTATCTGAAGGTACTGTCCTCTGTTTAAAGACACTAGTATGTGGATTATACATGTTCAGATGATTTGAAGCAAGAGCATTGAAACATAAACATAGCTTGATAGTTAAGATTTCTAGGTGTGTAAAATTAGTTTGTTATCCTGATTGATTTATGTTTATGCAATCTGTTTTTTCACTGCTTGCATAAACATCAAATACATAAGGTGTCCAACATTCCCCTTATTCCACCAAATGCTGTAAATCATGCAGCAGCAGTAAACAAATTAAGCTTAACATCTCCATGTCATAGATAACGTTTATCAAACCATCGGATTGTGCTATTTTCTTTACTGGAGATGGACAAAATGCATAATGAGATCGAAAAGTTGATTAAATGTTGATTCATGTTTGGGAGTTTCTAGTTTGGTGTTTTTGACAGCCATTGTTACCTATTTCCTGTGTCTACTGAATTTATTTTTTTTTTAAATGACACCATGACGTTTGAGATTAAATTGTTCCGTAATTTGAGCTTGGCAAATTACTTTTTCTTCCTTCAGCTGCTCCCATTAGGGGTCACCACAGCGGATCGTCCCAGTGATCCGCACATTCGATTTGTTCGGTGTGTTTTTACGATTTCCTTCCTAACGCAACCCTTCCATTTATTTGGTCTTGGAACTGGCACTAAGAATGCACCGTCTTGTGAATGACGGTGCATAAGAATGGCTGAGTTTTTATGGGCGAGTGAGACTCACCAATCCGAAACATGTTTCAGATTGCGATAATTCAGATGGCAAACTCAAAGCAAAACACATTAGTAGAGGTACACTTGTAAATCACGGTACCAATGTAAATGCGTGCAGGCTGAATTGCAATCTGAAGTAAAATATCCCAAATAATTTAGTCCTACGCTAACTGTTAATTTTTATTTTTTGTGTAGCCGAGGAAAGCAGCAGTAGCAGCAGTGAAGTATGGCTGAACCGAGAACAGAGCATGCAGACGCCGGTCATGATGCCTTCACCGCATCTCACATCCACAGTCATGCGGGAGCCCAAACGCTTGCGGCCTGAGGACAGCTACATGGGAGTGTACACGATGCCCACTGAGCAGCCACAGCAGCAACAACAGCCACATCCACAACAACGCACACACCCATACACACCCCAGCCTCACAATCATCAGTCCCCCATGGACTACAAGTAAGGGCACCGAAGTTACCGATTTAAGATTTTCTTAACTGAGCATAAAGTAATTATTGGCATTTATATGGAGTTTGCTACATATCTAAGTAGAAACTTTCACTCTTCAAACTTTAACCTCTTTAACTGGTTATTCAAAATAAAAGCCCGGACGTAGAAACAAAGCCATTCAAAGCTAGTGCTGGTTTTATTGGATTGGAAACTTCTTTAATATAGTCTTTTAACTCCTAGCACATGTATGTCGGTTATTTAAAGACCGTTAAAGGTATGCATTGGTAGTTTCCGTACTAAGCTTTGCCTGTTGTGATTTTACAGCTCGCAGGTCACTTGGATGATGGCTCAGCGGCAGCAGCAGGAAGAGGCTGCCAGACAGCAGCATGAGAGAGCCATGAACTACGCCAAACTTAGGAGCAACCTGCAGCATGCAATGTAAGCATGTACAGACTAAACTGCACCGAATGCCAGATACATGCCATTTAATGGTGGTTTAAACCTGTTTGCGTCAGTGGAAAGCCTACCACAACTCCACCTCCAGAATGAATTAAATTTGTATGAGATTTTACTGTAGACTGGTTTTAATAATGATGTAAAATAGACAAAGATTTTTGTTAAACTTTCCTTAAGCAGAATTATTGTTTTAAGTAAATGTCGTGGTTTTTTTTTTTTTTTTTTTTTAAATTGTTTTCAGTGTTCCTGATTTACACATTTGTATAGATTTGTTACATTACAAGTCTCACCCCCATCCTTCTGTTCTTGTTTTGTTTTTGGTACAAGAAATGTTTTTTACATTTGTTTTGTGTTTTCTTCAGACGTCGAGGATCAGGCCTAATGGAGGACGATGAGGAGCCAATTGTCGAAGACGTAATGATGTCATCAGAAAGCCGAATTGAAGATCTTAATGAAGGCATCGACTTCGACACGATGGATATTGATCTGGTAATGAACAGTTAGTGGTTATATCAATATTGTTAGCATAGGCTTTCATTATTGTCAAAGTTTTTATATAAAACCTAGTCAGTGTGTCTAAACTGATACTGAGAGAAACAAGTGCTTATTTTTAATCTATCTTCTTTCGGTAGCCTGCCTCGAAGACACGACGAGAGAGAACAGAATTAAAGCCTGACTTTTTCGACCCAGCGTCTATCATGGACGAGTCTGTAAGGACCACTCATTTCCTGGGTTATGATGCTTTCCAGCGGTAATGCAGAGGAAACGAGGCTCTACCCTGTTGACACGAGAACGCTCTGCTAGATGATTCTAATAGGGGTGATTTTGTAGTTTTATCATTTACTCCATGCTGTGGAGTATCAACTGCCTCAGTCCAAGAAATGTTAACCACAGTTAAAAAGAACTGATAGCCATTTATTTGGTAACGCTAAACTCACACTGAATTCTAACATTTTTTGTAGGCCGTTGGAGTACTCATGTTTTAGGATTTAAAAAAATGGAGAAAATCTTTTTTTTTTTTTTTTTTTTTGGAATAAGACTTTTCTGTAATGTTATTGATTTTGTAAAAAAAAAAAAAAAAAATCTATATATATGAATATATATATATATATACACACACACACACAAAATCAGTGTAGTAACTGATTTAAACAAAAAAAGTCTATTCTTGTTCACTAGAGATGATAGTGGTTTAGTCAATGAGTCGGTGTTCCCTCTTATTGCAAAACATTGGGAGCTGGTCGAATGCCATGGATTGTTGGACTGTTCTTTGCCATGTATAAATACATAAAGTATATTTCAAAGTGGAATGTCATCTTGTGTGAAGAAGTGTATGTGAGCTCGACTAGAGTTGTGGTATTTCTTTAAACTGGGGTGAATGCATCTTTTTTAACTTAAAGATAACTATGGTATGTATAGCCCTTTTGTAATAGTGAGTAATCAGGTGTAAAGTAGTAATTTATAAGCAGGTTATTGCTCATCATAGTGAGTGATGTGATATATTTTAATCTTAACTAATGTCAAATGGAGGACATCCTCCATCTCTTTATATTTAGTTTAGTTTTGGTCCCCCTGCTTTGAGAACAATAACAAAAACTGCAGCTCATGAAAATTTTACATTTTAATAGATATTTTGTGTTTCTCACATCATCTCTCGAATATTGGATCCACACCGTTTAACCGGGCAAAAGTTAGTAATCAAAAGGAGATTCTGGTAGTGCCACTGTTGGGTTACTGTAGTATGTCTGAGCTGTTGTCTTCTCCCCGACATTCGGCTAAACGGAGATATAGACTTTAAGATGTTCAATCATTTCTAATAAGGTATCAATTGGTGCTGATTTTATAGCTGCATTTAGGATTTTTAAAAGGTAAAAGGGACAAAATTATATATTCATGTCAAAGCATGTAGTCCAGCACCAATGACTTTTGTTTGCTCTTGGAGAAATTTTCAGGTTTGTACATTTTACTTTAATGTAAATTTGGTTGGCTAAGCTTAAGATTCGAGGTTCCTTCATCCAGCTTTAAGTTTGTTTTAGTTTAATATCAACGCTTCAGTGTAACACACATGTAATACTCCATTCATACACGTGTTTTGTGTTGCTATTTGGCAGCTCTATAAAGTTAAATGATCACACTTGGCTTAAACTAAGACATTTGTATATCTAAAGGATTTTCTTTGTTTTTCGACAAATATCTTTTTATCATTCCATGTCTTGGCCTTACACATGCCTGTAAAGATTGTTCTCAATTTTTCAATATTATGTAACTTTTCAGTTTTTGTGTTATGCAGATTTTTAATTCTTTTTAAACGGTGATGACCCGCCTGGGCGTGGCGCTATGCCGCAGTGGATAGCATGGTCGCCTCACAACAAGAAGGTCTGTGGTTTGATTCCCAGGCCCTGAGATCTTTCTGTGCGGAGTTTGCATGTTCTCCTTGCGCTTGTGTGGGTTTCCTTTGGGTACTCCGGTTTCCTCCCACTGTCCAAAAACATGTACATTAGGTAGATTGGCGATTCCTAATTGCCCATAGGAGTGAGTGTGAGTGGTTGTTTGTCTGTGTGGCCCTGCGATGGACTGGCAAACTGTCCAGGCTGTACCCCTGTCTTGTGCCCTATTTGCGCTTGGCTAGGCTCCAGCAAACTCTGTGAGGAAGATGAATGAATGAATGATCCGCCTGGTTGTAGAGCACTCCCTTCTGCAGTAGGCAGATTCAACCCTAAACCAGCACCAAATAAAATCAATCCTTCCTGATATGGCTGTTTTGATTATGGCTGGAAAAGCAGTTCTTTAGAATGGTGTATGTCCCGGAAAGGACTGAGCATCTATGGAAGCCATGTTCCCAAACAGCATTGAGTTAAAACAATTTCAAGAACTATGAAAACAGCCTCTAAAACCTGGTGCCACTCACCACTACATTCACAAAATTGCTGAATAAATCGTGTAAATATACTTGCATTTTAACAAAAACTTACTTTTCTAGTGTTTTTATTTCCTGTTAATGTTTATAGGCCGATGATCTTTTCCCTGCTCAAAGATTTATGCCGATACACCATTTTTTTCTGTCCTGTTACCAACCTGTACTGTTTCTGATTTCTATTTATCTGGAGACAGTAAGTTTTTAAATAAAAATAATTAAATCTTTCTTGCCTGTGATTCTATCCTGGTTGGGATCTGGTGGTCTTGATTGGTGCACGCTGCTCATTTGTAAAACAAAACTTCCTGCAGATACAGATTGAGTGACTGTTAATGTTTGCTTGTCCTTGATGTTTGTTAGTGTGAAATGGGATTTCGGATGAATATTTATAACAATTTTTTAGTAATTTATTCACGACACTAAAGCGTTTCAGTGTGAACTATACATTCATCAGAACATACCATACCCTTCACCTGTCCACCAGAACATGAATCAAGCATTTGGACAACTTATGATAACGTTAAGACTTGGTGGTGTAGTGGTTAGCACGGCCGCCTTCCAATTCCTAGCCCAGGGATATTTCTGTGCCGAGTTTATTCTCCATACGATGGTGTGGATTTCCTCCATTACTCCGGTTTCCTCCCACCGTTCAAAAACAGGTTGATTCTAAATTGCCTGTAGCAGCGAATGCGAGTGTGTGTGTGTGTGGTTGTCCATCTATGTGAGCTGGGCGAGGCACCAGCAGACCCCCGTGACCCTGGGTAAGAATATGAATGAATAATGTTTGCAGAAGTTAGACTGGTCTTTAGGCTCCATTAAATTATGGGTAAACCTAAGAGTTGAAGGACTAGATCTGGGATATTAGGACAAAGTGTAAGAGAAATATAAACGCACATTAATTCGTTTTGCTGAATTCACATTTACTCATAACATGAGATGCTAATCTGAGAGATTTCCCCCATAAATGCACCATTAAATTGATTAAACCGCGAACACGATCGATTATAACAGTTGAATTAAACGTGCAGTCCCGCTGAGCGCTGCCTAACACCGGAACCACGTCACTGCAATGGTTTGTTGTGTTCCTGTAATGGCGGAACACACGGAGGGAGAAAGCGTTGGCTTCAGTGCTAACAGGTCGGATTATAACCAATATCATTGATTCACCTCATCATTTATTCAATTTAAAAAATAATAATTTAATATGGTGATATCCATAAATGCTACTTAATAAATCATTATATTTGTTTTCTTTGTCTGAATTTGTGGCTTTAGGCGGCTAGCGCGGTAACCTGGCTAGCAGTCATGCTAGTGTAGCGTTAATGTAGTTACAATTGCCACTTTTCATTAAGCGAATATTTATTAATATTTATTTACCCGGATGGATGTTATATAATTACTATTTAATATGTATGGGTCGGCAGTTTCAGGCGACTGTACCGTTACGTACTGAATGAATGGCGGTTGGAATGCTGTTTCTGGGATTTGTCGCTTTGGTTAAATGAATAAATCGATATACTTGTTCATAGCAGTAGGATGAGCCAGCAGTCCGCGCCTCGGTTTCCTGCTGCTTCCCCGCCGGTGTGTGCGGTTTTACCGCGGAGGCAGCCGTTACTGAGCACTCCATCCACTCCTCCGTTCCCTGGGATTCGAGGCCCTGCTCCTGCAGCACGAGCCCCTGCGTTCGCACGGATGCCCTTTGACCCCAGTGTCCCGCCGCCGGTGGGCAACGCCCATTTACAGGTATTATCAGTTTAACCTTTACTGCAGAAGAAATTTAAGCAAATCTGGATCAGGATTATTGACTACATTTGTTGGGACACGAGTTTATCCAATGTTCGTTCATTCATTGATTTATTCATTCATTCATCTTACCCGGCTATTCCCCAATTTGGGGTCACTGGGTTTTGATGGCGCCTATCCCAGCGCACATAGGGTGAGAGGCAGGAATACACCCTGGACATTGCAATGCCACACAGAGACAAACAACCAGTCATTCACACACACTAACTCCTATGAGCAATTTTGAATCACCAATCAACCTAATCTAAATGGTTTTGGATGGTAGGAGGAAACCGGAGCAATTTAGAAGCCCGCGCAAACACGAGGAGAACATGCATACTCTGCACAAAAAGACCCCTGGCCCGGAAGTCGAACCCGGGACCTTCTTGTTGTGAGGTGACAGTGCTAACCACTACAACACCTCGCTGCGCTAAAGAGCAATTTATCTTCCCAAAAACACTGGATTCTTTCTTGTTTATTTAATGTATTTTTGTGCCCCCTCAGAAACAGCTGCTGGCCTCCTATCAAAAATAATCTAAGGTGGTCTAGCTTTCCCCCTTTTTTTTATACTGAAAAGCTAATTATTGTGTAATTTGTATCTTTTAACTCCATTGTGTTCTGTAAGAGAAGGAAGACAGAATATATGGCAGCAGGGTGACTTAATGGATCCCTCAGACAATCCAAAAACATTAGATTAATTGATGTTTCCAAATTGTCCATAGACGTGACGTGTCCAGGGTTTAACCCTAATGTCTTTTGTCCTTCAGAGACCCTATAACCCCAAATTAGAAACTAAGCAGTTATTGAAGATGAATGAACCAGAAGAATACTTGACTGATTACTATTAATTAATAGCGGTGGCGTAGTGGTTAGCACGGTTGCCTCACAACAAGAAGGTCCCAGGTTTGATTCCTGAACCAGGGATCTTTCTGTGTGAAGTTCTCCCCGTGCTTGCTTTTCCTCCGGGTACTTTGGTTTCCTCCCATAGTCCAAAAACATGTACATTAGGTTAATTGGTGATTCTAAATTGCCTGTAGGAATGAATGGGTGTTTGTGAGTGCTTGGTGGTCTATGTGTTGCCCTGCGATGGACTGGCAACCTATCCAGGGTGTACCCCTGCCTCTCACCCTATGTGCACTGGGATCTGCACCAGCTGACCCCCTGTGACCCCGAATTTTTTAATAAGCAGCTAAGAAAATGAATGAATGAACAAGTAATAACAGAGATCTGTTGTGTCATGGACATTCCACTGACTATATACAGTAGATTAATGTGCTGATCAATAATAAATGGTTAATCATTATTGTTGGCTGATCATTGTGGTATAAGCAGAACAACACACAAGATGATGTTATTACTAAGCGACTTCAAAGTGATAACTTAATTGACTTTTGCCTAAACATTTTTGTTATGAATGACATGTATTACTATTATTAGTAGAAATATATTAGTGTTTATTCACTTAATTAACAATTGTTTCTATGGCTCTTTTTTGTTCTTTAAGAGACCACCTTTTATGCCACCTCCTGTAAGTGCTATGCCTCCTCCTCCTGGAATTATTTTTCCTCCTGGTATTCCACCGGCAGCCACACCTCCTGCTGCTCCTTCGCTCACTTCGACAGAGGAGATCTGGGTTGAAAACAAGAGTCCAGAGGGAAAGGTATTGTGCCAAGTTGTGGCTATTGTGCATATGCTGAATAGACCAGTTAGCTGTGTACTAGCTAACCTTTACACCAATATAAAGGGACTGTATTTATTATCTTGGTTGCCCTATATGTTTATGGAAAATATCAGCTAACAAAACAGTGATAGAGAAAAATCAAAGTGAATATACACACATTTTCCTGTGTACTTTAAGACAGTTATGTTACATACAGTACATTACTTATGTTACACCAGTTCCGGTTTTGGCTTTACGTTGCTTGTTTTCACTCAGGTGTATTACTATAACGCCCGCACCCGAGAATCGGCTTGGGCCAAACCAGAGGGCGTAAAAGTTATCCAGCAGGCCGAACTCACACCTATGATGATGAGCCAGGCTACCGCATTAGCATCCAGCAGCCCCAGCCCTTCAAACAGTCTCCCGTCAGCAGGTGCAGCAGTCTCCAGTACCACACACACCACTCAGGCCCTCTCCACAGTCATGAGCTCGACCTCCAACCCCAGTACGAATGTAGTCTCCCCTCTACTTCCCACTCCTGGAACAGGTAGATATCGTCATATATACAACAGATTGGTCCTAAATGTACATGTCAACGCCCTTTATTCACAAAACTTAAATTAATTCCTGGTGTCACTAGTAATAGTTAAATATTAAACTTCTTTATGATTTATATTATAATATTGTTCAATATATGTAAACGTTTTAGTATTAATTTGTATTATAATGCAAGATTAATGTACATTTTCCAGAATCAGACATAGACATACTGTGTTCTTGTATCTAGAGTACATTTATTATTAATAAGGGTGTAGATTTTATTGCATTAAAATCCAGTATATAAAATCTTGTAACCGTAAACTATTCTCCCTAATAAACTGTTGCGCAGCTTTTGCTTATATTTTCAACATGATAAACTCTCGTCAATAAATATTGAGGTGAAATAATATGTAACTTTGAATTAATTATGGTTTCTTTTAGAAGGTACAGAGCTGACATCTACCCCTCACACTGCCCCTCACACTGTCCCTCACACTGTGGCTGTTACCCACGTAGTGGCTGTAAATGCCCCCACCGGAGCAGTAACTGTCACCACAGGGCCACAGGCACTTCCTGTGGCATTACCACACACTGTGCCACAGCCCTCTGCTGCCATTCCAGCTTTTTCCCCAGTCATGGTGCCACCTTTCAGAGTGCCTCTTCCTGGATTGCCCATTCCACTACCCGGTAGGTTAAATCTCTCGCATGTCTACGAATGTAGCAGCTCACCTTTTTGAGCTCTATCTGAATGCCTTCAGTTTCTTTACCTTGATATTGTTTTAAGTTTTCTTCCTTTTGTCCTTTCCTTCTGTTGACAGAAGTATTTGCATCCTGTAATAATTGTTTTGGCTCACAGAACACATTGCGAGTGTAATCCATAGATGGCAGTATTACTCTCCTTTCATCCTAAATATTATTATAGTCCATGCAGATGACATCATTATAGTGGTTTCAGTGTACATTTTCAACGTTTTTGCATCCTGACAAAGAAAACCCCCGAACCTGTTGGTTGTTTGACCTCTGGGCTGCAGATACTCTGACTGTTATCTGTGAACTGTAGTTGACGCCTGTCTTTCTCTGATCAACGGTCTGTGCTTGCTTGATTCTTTTAGGTGTAGCAATGATGCAGATAGTCAGCTGTCCTTATATAAAGACTATCTCTCCCAGCAAGAATGGTAATTTCCTCTCCATCGCTAGTCAGCATGCTGGTTGATTGTTGTGCATTTGCGTTTATGTATTGTTTTTACCTTGTAATTCTAAAGCGCTTATTATTTTCCACCCAAAACCCTCAACCGCTGTTGTTTTATTGTTTTTGACTACTTTAAAATGCAGAGAGCCAGGGCTATAAATTTCTAGCTTTCAGCATCTCATTTATAAGGGTTTTTTTGTAGCAGTGAATTGCTATTCTTGTCGAATAGTTGCACTTCTCTGTATTTATTTGTGGGACATTTTGTATGTGTCGTTGCTGTAGCATGCATTGTTTTGTTATCAATGTCAAATGCATTCCCTAAGGTGTTTGTCAAACTGAAGATATCTTGGTTTCTCGACTGGATTTGATGTAAACATTGTACAAAGAATCAGATATTTCTCGAATCACTTGGTTATTAAAGGCGCTTCTTATACTGCAAAAACTAGATTCAGTTATTGGTAAATCTGTCTACAGAAATGAAGAAAAATCAGGTCCAAGTCTGCAATGACTCAAATATCCACTCTAGACAACATTTTACCTAACACTAAAATTATTTGTTGAAGGTTTGCTATAGAGACCTTGCTAGCTTTAGTTTGTGCTATTTGTCCTTTGTCTTCTAATCAGTACCCGCATGATCGGGACACTAATAATCGGATCTGTGCAATCCGATCGACTAGAATAATGATTCACGGCACAAGTGTATCTGCTGTTTCATGGGGGTTTTTTTCAATTAAACTGTTTTACGGTACTCAGTAAAGACTACCAATACACACACACACACACACACTCTTTCAAAGTCAAAAAAAGTTTGTCATTTCAACCATTTTTGACAGTGCAATGTACAGTGAAATGAGACGTTTCTATGTGACCTTGGTGCTACACTCAGACAATTAGTGCAGTAAAGTGCAGACTTAGGGCAAGTGCAACACAAAGACAATAAAACAAAGACATAGACACTGACTTATGAGCTGCAGTGAGGTAGTTAGCAATGAGGTAGTTAGCAATGAGTTGGAAACCTGAGTTGTGCAAAAACAACTGTTGCTGCTCAGATCCTGATTGTCTTCCGATCACTTGACCACTGACTTGCAGAAAGTGATATTAGGTGGATTCCTCTAATGTTCTCTAACTGCCTATATTTTCTCTGGTGATGTCTTCTCTTGATTCTCCTGAACGGTGCTCTTGATCTGGCCAGGAAAAGAATTCCTATGTGGTTTCCTGTTGATGCCCATGTTTTTCTGGCACCTCAAAATACTGGATTTAATTTGTTGTTATTGTTCAGCTGAATGATTGATTGATTGATTCATAGGCAGGAACAGAGTTAATAGCTTATAGTCTATTATAGCTTATAATAGACATAGTTAATATCTTCCCGGAAGAACAGATTTCATGTGCAAATTTCGTTTTACACCTAAAATTAACTGTGAACCTTGAAGTCACCTGAAAGCCTTTTGTCCGATTCAGTTTGCTTAACCCTGAAGTCATATTTGTTTAATATCTGGTTAAATATGCTGGAATATATAAAGACATGTATACAACAGTGACATATTGTATGCATTTACAGACCTAACTATAAATAGTAAAGAAAGACCAAAATTGTCCAGTTATTTTATGTTTTCTCTTTGTCATATTGCTCACAGTATGTTTATGATGAAATGTATGTCTGTGTTTTCTAGGTATGCTTCCTGGTATGGCACCCCCCCTTTTACCCATGATGCCTCCTCACATGACGATAGCAGCAGTCTCGTCTCCGCTGTCAGGAGGAGATTGGTCCGAGTTTAAAACTGCAGAAGGAAAGTCTTACTATTACAACAAACGCACACTGGAGACCACCTGGGACAAACCCGAAGAGCTCAAAGACAAAGGTCTGGATGCGTAGCAAGACTAGAGTAATCACTCCATAAAAATGAGATTGGGTTAAAAACCTACAAATCTAAACCCAGTTTTCCCAAACGGTATATGTTAAAGACCGCACAGCTTTAACCATAGAGATGGACTATAATCTGTTTTACTGATATTCTCCCAGCGATTGGCAGTACAATGTGGCCGTGTTATCGCCTACAGCATGATTTAAATGTGATTCTTAATGTAGTTATTTCTCTGTGATTTTATAACAGAAAAGGAGTTTGAGAAAGTCAAGGTTTTGGCAGAAGACACTGAGAATAGTGAGCTGATGCAGGTGGATGATGGTAACCCCAAAATTGATCCACCTTTAGAGCCAAAAGCGGTACGTCTCTGCTAAATGATCTAAGTGAATGTTATAGGGTAGTAAATTCATAATCATTGGTTACAATTAAATTGATTATAGAATTATAATTTCCATGTATTAAAGTCACGTTTGTGAAGTCTGTTTTTGTGATCGGTTTGGTTGTAGGAACCAAAGATGATGCAAACATCTGAAGGAGCGCTAAGAAAGGAGGTTGATAAGAAAGGCAAGCCTGTGGCCACCAACCCCATTCCAGGCACGCCATGGTAAGCTTATCATTTTTATTGTTCCAATTCCAATAAAAGCTTTGTAATTTTAATATTATATTTAATTGTTTCTGCCAAAAGTTGAATTTGGATTATTTGTATTATTTGAAATTTCTTCAAATTTGCTGAAGGTTGGTGCTGTGATGTAGTGAGTTAAAGGGTATCAGGGTTATTTTAGGGGTATCAGAGAACATGGAACTGAATACAAATACACAACACACTTTTATTTCACTTACAAATTTGGAAAAGCCTATATATTTTATGTTCAACTTCACAATTATTGTAGACTCTATGGGTCTGTTACATAAAATCTCAATAAAATCATAAAAGTCATAAGTCTCTTCAATGTCTTTGATTCTGGCTAATTAAAAATCAGTTTGTTTTCTGCTCAACAGTGTATTCTCAAGTATTCTAACTTTGAAGTTAACTTTATTTTAATTAATGATTTAGTAGAATTGTGTCATGCACCAACAACAGAAACACTGAGACTTTATCGGTGTTGTATTTGTGTTGCATATCAGGTGTGTGGTTTGGACCAGTGATGATCGTGTGTTCTTCTACAACCCCACCACACGGTTGTCTATGTGGGAACGGCCGGAGGAGCTGGTGGGACGAGCTGATGTTGATAAGAGCATACAGGAACCGCCACACAAGAGAGGCCAAGACAATGGCCCAAAGACAGGTTAGTGGTGTTCTGCTGTGCAAAGAGTCAGTCATTTCATCGCAAATGTTAATCGGGCTTTAGTGCAACAAATGTCATTCTTTTAGGACTCGACCCATTATTATTTTATTATTATTTTACAATTGTATATGTTACATTCTACCTTGAACTCCACTACTGTTTTCTGCCTGTTTGTGTGTGTGCGTGTACGCGTGCGCGTGTGTGTGTGTTTGTTTTAAACAGTTCTTAAGCCGGAACAGGATCTTGCAGCTTCAGATGATACATCAGAGGACGAGCCCAGCAGTGCCAAGAAGAGAAAGTAAAGTTTTATTTCTTTCTTAAAAGAATCCATTTAATGTTATCTACTGTATTTAAAACGTGTGAACGTAAGCTTACTGTGGGAAGTGTTAGCCTAGTGGTTAAGGTGTTGGACTAGTACCAGAAAGACTGGGGTTCGATTCCCACCTCCACCAAGCAACTACTGT
>JAOTRA010000029.1:8986673-9004206 GCA_026260255.1 Pseudolaguvia tuberculata
GTTAGGTTTTATAGATGATTTACACTAATAATATGATTCTTTTATATATCTCTTCTTTTCTGGAGTAGACAAACTGTACACTGCACACACTACATATACAAATACAAAAAAGGTAATGGGCTATTGTTCTTTCAAAGAAGACTTGCCAAAAAGGATCACAGCATAATTACAAAGATTAAATCTGTACTCAAATATTACAACCCTATAAAATAGTCCAAAAAAAAAAACCCCCAAACCATTGTTAGCAACCATGTCTTCACTGTGAGTGTTCAGATAAACAAACACCCTGTTTATTCATTCCTCTTTTTACCCGCTTATTCCCTACTTTAGAGTCACTGGGGTTTGCTGGTGCCTATCCCAACGCACATAGGGCAAGAGGCAGGGGTACACCCTGGACAGGTCATTTGTCCATCACAGGGCACACATTCACTCCAATAGACAATTTTGGTAGAAGGAAACCAGAATACCCAGAGGAAACCCACGCAAGCACGGGGAGAACATGCAAACTCTGCACAGAAAAATCTCCGGTCCAGGAAACAACCTGGAACCTTCTTGTTGTGAGACGACCGTGCTAACCACTACACCACCGCGCCACCCCCACTCTGTTCATTAATAGAAAAATGTCAGGCAATAGCAACTCAGGATTCAGATGGTTTAACATACATATACAACAAGCTTCATTTTTTTTAATCATATACAAATCAAATACAGAAAAATATATAGGATTTGTGTTACGCTTCTAATCTAGATTATTATTTCATTGTTGGTTTCACATTTTAATATAAACTTTATAAAAAAAAAATAATGGATACAAATTTGCGTTATAAAATATTATTCTATAAAATATATACATTTTGTTTTACACATGAGACACATTGGCACTCCACTAGATTATCTATGTTAACTCTCTGGTAGCTCGGTAAAGTAGTTGAAATGGTGGTAGTAATGAAAGCTGCCAAAATACTGACAACACGCCCTTTAAACTACACTAGCAAGCTTTAGTCCTCTGTCTGTGTGTGCTGATAAATCCCTCTCTTCATCTTATTTTACATCATTTTACACTTCAAATAGGATTGCCACTCTTTCCGTGCCATCCACCCCGTGTCAGGCTAATCTTCCAGACAATGGCACAGGAGTGGCGTGTTTTAATCCATTATTCCATGAAGCCACAAACAGACTCGGCAGTAAACATTAATGGACATTCTGAGTCATACTCTCCTTTGTATCTGAATTTAATTTGGAGGGGGGGGGGGCAGGAGAGAGAGAGAGAGTAAAAGCACACAATGGTGAGAGACAGAGCCTGAAAGAGAGAGAGAGAGAAATGATCACGTCTCCTTCATTGATCACAATCATTGCTCTCACCAGCTGCCTTTGATTAGGTGTAAGGCAGTGTTTATCGATGCTAGCAGATCATTTATCAGTGCTGGTTCTGAGCACGCAAAATGTGATTTTCACAAGGGAATCGTACTGATCATTGACAGCTGCGTGTAGCATTAACAATGAAATGCACCATGGAACCTTTGGTAAACTCTTATGACCTGTTTCGGTTCAGTTAATCGAAAAGGCTATAGTCATTTCTTCAGTTTCAGACAAAGGAGAAGATTAGACAATTACATAAAAAACTGATGTTTGCTAGTGTTGCTAGAATTGCCGAAAATTACTGTTTACAGCTACTCTTGTCAAGATGTCAAATGGACTTCTGTTCTATAGACCCATAAGTAATTATGTTCCATCAGTAATTCTAAACCCATAGTATGAAATCTATACTGGGGTAATTTATCAACGGCAAAATGTGATGATGATGTATCGTTGTACTGACCCGCAGTGATGTTATGGTGGTAGGGTCTCGGATCCTCCCATCCTCATCCTTCAGATTGTAGCCCTCTGGTCTTTTATCTCTTTCACTGATCTTCCACAGCTTCACAGTTTTATCTGTGAGATAGAGAGAGAAATAAAGAGTGAGTGAGTGAGTGAGTGAGTGAGTGAGTGAGTGAGTGAGTGAGTGAGTGAGTGAGTGACCAACAAAAGATGGCATACAGTCTGGAATAATAGAGGCAGTTATCCAGTTCAAACAACAAGTAAGTCTGACAGAACTTAAACCTGCCCATCATTTTTACAGAGTAATAATGTTTAATAAAGTAATTTAAAATGTTTGTATATTCTCTGTATTCATTGGCTTCATTTTTAAAGTCAGTATATAGTATTAAAAATACGTTGTAATGCACTAGTAATGTAGCATCTTTCAGTTATACATTAAGCTAATCATTTATGAGCACCTGACTAACGCTATTAGACTGTATGTTCTTGCTTAAGACCCCAATCATGATTTAATCCCACCGTACTGTAATGTTAAACTCCAAAATCTAATGAATAGCTTTACAAAAAGAGTGAAGCATGGCTGATTCAGGGTGCTGTCTGTGTTGTGTGTTTAATTCTAATATAGCTCTGGAAAAAATATATGGTTATAATATCTGCCAAGATTTTTCCATCCTTTTGGCCATGTAATGTGTATATTGCTGCTCATATACTGCATTCGATAACTAAAATTAAAAACATCTTTTCTGTGATACTATCAGATCCAATAGGTGCATTATATTTCCTGTTCAGCGTAGAGGACACTACTGAATTCTGGAAATAAATAGTGGAGCAAATTGTTCATTTTTACAGCTCATACTATATAAACATACAGTAACATCTGTTCACACAACTCACCATTGGTAGAGAGAAGAAAGTAGGCTGCATTCTGTTGGGGCAACCATCGTATTTTGTTGATCTTTTCCTCAATCTCAAGACTCTTTAGGTAGTCGAATTCCGGCTCGTGGCTCTGAAAGGTGCTGTAAACGTTGTACTCGCCTCTCCTTTGGGGTTGGTTCTTACTCTGGATAACCGAGAAAGTGCAATCAAATCTCTCAGACTGGTTCGTCAGCTGATCTTGGCACTGAAGTGTAGTCAATAAACATTACTGGCTAGATATGGGACGTCTAATTGAGTAGCTGCAAACTGAATTAAACATAATGCAGCACTGGGCTCTTTGTCACAGGTGGTAGTAATGCAGCATGTGAATGGATTCATAGGTCATAAATACACAGAATAATAGAGTAGTTTCCTGTCAGCCACGAGAATCAATATAGGCGGACATTGCTAAAGCAGAACATTAAGGCAAGAAAGCTACGTTACTATTTTGCATCTTTCAGGTTTGTTATGCACATAGACATAGAGTGCATTTACATTTCTGGTATGCGGCAGACATTAATTGGACTGCTAATTGGAAGGTTGGAGTTTGATTCCCAGCTCCACCATCTGCCGCTGTTGGGCCCCTGAACAAGGCCCTTAATCCCCAATTACATTACTTTTACATTTATAGCATTTGTCAGACACTCTTAACCAGAGCAACTTACACTTGATCTCTTTTTTACAATCAAGCAATTGTGGGTTAATAGTGGTTGCTTAGTGGATGTGGGAATCGAACCTCGGTCCTTCTGCTATCAGTCCAACATTACTTGCTAAGTTGTATAAAAGAGAATGCAGTAAAAGTGATCCACAATCTTTATACTGTCTGTCCAACACCTTAATCACTGATCAACCATGGCCCCATGTAGCTAGATTACATTACTACATTAAAGACTCAAATCATGAGCATTTGTTATATAAAAACACAGAAAAGCAACAATTTATATGTGTAATGAGTAAAAACATTCACAGATGAAACTGAAAGATGACCTGTGCTCATTTTTGCATTTACCTCCTGCTCCCTTTGGAAAACCACCACACGTCCTCCCTTGTCCCCAGTGGCCAAGAGCTCCCCTGTTGAGTTAAACTCAACCGTAGAGATGATGTCAGCTGCAACGAGACAGAGAGAGTGAGAGAGAGAGAGAGAGAGAGAGAGAGAGAGAAAGAGAGAGTAAAAAAGACAAAGAGACAGAGGGAGAGCATGAGAAACATACTCCCACAGTCTAGCAGGCAGACAGAAATAGAATTATGCATTCAGTATGACTGAACAACAGAATAAACTTTTTTTTGTCCTTCGGCTGCTCCCGGAAGGGGTTGCCACAGCATCCTGTGATCCGCACATTTGACTTGGCGGGGTTTTACACTGGATGCCCTTCCTAACGCAACCCTCCCATTTATCCGGGCTTGGGACCGGCACTAAGGCTGTATCCTAATGGCTGGGATTTTTATGGCCAATTTAGACTCACCAATCCGCCTAATGTACATGTTTTTGGACAGTGGGAGGAAACCGGAGTAACCAGGAGAAACCCACGCAAGCGCGGGGAGTACATGCAAACTCTGCAAAGAAAGACCCCAGACCCGGGAATCAAACCCGGGACCTTCTTGTTGTGAGGCGAGCGAGCTAACCACTACACCACGCGCCGCCCGGAACAACAGAATAAACTAGTAGCATATTAAGTTCAATCAGATTAGACGCTATAAGGGAAGTGTTCAACAAGTAACATTGTTATAGAAGGTGTTTAATCTCAAACACTTGTAAGACTTTGTGCTTTAGTAATCCAGCACTTCAATCCACTTATAAACCCAAAGCCCTTTTGTTATAGGCTTTATTTCCTTTTGTAACTTTACCAATATTTTTTACCCAGCCCAAGTGGTGGCCATATTTAATATCGTGCAATCAGATGTCTTCAAAGCAGGCCCAAGACGTTAATAAAAAATGTATCATCCTGCAATCTGACTTTTTTTGATCAAATTTTAATTCTGTCCTAGTGACCCACATTTTTTACATCAAATAGGCTAAACATGGCTTGTCAGATGATCCGCCGCTTTGACCTGGGAAGCATGAAATGTAATCCGCCGAGGTAGAATTCACTAGACCATAATCATCTTTTTAAATGAATGCATTACCAAAGAGCTGGAGTTCAGCAGAATGTACAATAGATTCAGTGTAACTGTTTGAGGATTTCCTTCTACGTTCCTCTAGAGAGATTGCTCATTCAACTAGAACGAAAAGATAACCACGAAATTACATGCACGCTTCAAGCAAGCACCAGGCCAGCACCAAAAATACTAAAAAGATTACTAAAAATGCCCAAGAAAACCGCTTTACTAGGATTCACTGTGTTTTAATAGCTCGTATTAGACACAATTAAGCATTGTGCAGCACACAGGAAACAAATAAGGCTTTTATTCTGTGTTACTTGCAGAACAGTTCAGGGTCTGTTACCCAATGCTTCACCAATGCCAGTGTTAATTCTGCACTTTTATGCAGCTACACACGCTAGTCAAGTGTTCCACTTTCTAGATATCCTACAATGTTTTCAATAAAATATGTATGGAATTGTAACAATAAATAGTTTCAGGCAAAAAAAATGTGCAGTCTGCTTTGAGTCACACGTTTTAAATATGCATGAAACAAAAAAACAGAAATAATTTTTGCTCAGTCTAAATGTGTCTCCAGTGGCGTGCGCATGGAAAATGGAGGAGCGCAAATCTAACAGAAAGAGAGAAAAAAAGAAAGAGAGCTTTCCTACTCACACCCCCACGGTGGATTTAAAGCTTGGTGAATGGGGGATGAGAGGAAGCTGTTGCCATGGAAACCACTTCCATCACGGTTCGATGAAGTGTATTACGTGGCAGTATGTGACTTCAGTGCTTGTAGCTTGAGTGCTATCAATAGATAAGGGGCAACGGAAGTCATAAGGTTTTTTTTTTTTTTTTTTTTAATATCCTTTTGGTTTACAGTCTCAACCAAAAAGAGCTGGACAATATAAAAATAGAATAATAATGAAATGCTTTTAAGATTTATGAGCTATTCTGGTGGTAGAGCTCACATCTATGTTTTAGGGCAATAACAATATCAATACTATTGCAATATTTTTATGATGGTATATATCTATATTCTAAACTCTTGTATCAATATCTATTTAGATTACTTTAAAAATCGATTTCAATTTAGGTTAATATATAATTAAATCTCTCAGTACATGTCAAATGACTTCCTCTTCATCAAACAGCCTGCCATTGTTGGCTCCTTGAGTAAGATCCTTAGCCCCTTAAGTAAGATGCTTAAATTAGAGAATAAGCGGGTTAGAAGATGAATAAATGAATGAATGAATGAATGAATGAATCCCTCCCATGGACTTATGGGATACAGAGAGTGTACACCGTATGCCTGGAACCTCTTGTATCGATACCTATTTTGATAATGTTATAAACCGAATTCAGTTCAGGTTTACATATAATATATTAATATATAATTAAACCTACTCTCGCCTCCTGTAGTTGTCGCTGACACACAAAACTATTGCCTTATCATGGTGGGAAAAAAGTGTTTAGCTTTGTAGTAGCGATTTGTTTTACTTTTTTTTTTAAGTACAGCAATTTGTGTTTTATTGTATCTCTATTATTGTGATATAGATTATATTGTGAGGATCAGATTTATGTTCCACTTGAACATAAATCTCCATAAATATTGAACATAAATATAGTTGATATGTTCCACCATATCAACTATACATTCAGCTTTTATTAGAACTTTTTGTGCGGGCTTTTATTTTGGTTAGCAGACTTACTCAGACGTGATACCAGCTTTAGGGTTTAATAGAGTGTAAATGCGGCTGGTGATGGAAGCAGGATTGAGAGGATTATCATGGGGGCCCTGCTGTTTCCTGGACACACTAGGGATATAAACAGCCATGATATGAATCCCACATCCAGCCAGTGGCAAAATAGGTAGTATAACCTTAATCCCTAACACACAAACCATGTATAGATGTGTGAGCCATTTGATCTCGTCATTTATATATATATCTGACCTGAAAATTTCGCACGTCTGGTGGTTGACTGAGAAACAAAGAGACAGACACAGAGAGATCACAGCAGGATTTCACCAGAAGGCCAAAGCAGAGGAAAAGCAGGGAAGAGGAGAAATTCATCCTAATCACTCTCGAGTCAAGAATCGAAAGTCAGTATGCAAATCAGATACCCTCTGGGCCTTCTATTGCATTAAATGCGCTTTAAATCCCTTCCACCATCAGATTGCTTTGAAAAAAACTGCATTCTTTAGCTGGATCACTATATAGATAGATCTCATTATCAACATACTGGACTAGTGCAATCACTAAAAGCTATAATCAGCTTGCAGTCTGTCTGGCATTCTTTTTTATCCTCCCTTAAGATAAACAAGTGCAAATCAGACACTGGGGATTTGCTTTTGTTAGACCTTCAGATCCTACCGGTGTAATGACTAAGAAATGTTGACTCGTTATTTTGAAGTTCTTTAATAGAAAGAGATCTAGACACACTGTAGCACTATGTGTATAAACCCTTACTGTAGGCACGGTCCGAGGGTTTTAAGTCACATGACAGCATTAGCTGTCTTGATCGGGACAAAGCTGTTCTTGACGGAAATGGAAAAATTCTCATTTCTCACAGGCTACAAAATAGGTTACAGTGCCAACCTGTCCTATCGCAGCATCGCTACTGGCTGTAGAGCATGTATCGCAGGTGCCTCCCTAACAGTGAGGCAGCTGGGGAAAAAAGACTGGAAACACAAAAAAAATACCCCAAGCACTGAATAGACTGCAATCCCCAGTTATTTTCTCTTCTATTGTATTCAAAGACCGAGTTTCCTGACCTTTAAGTCAACACAATAAGCACATGATTGAATCATGGAGATCTCAAATGGGAATACAGAGCTGAATGACTACATACCAAGAAACTGAAGCGACAGATACAGACTAACATATCAGATTTAAGGTAATTGTCAAGTCAACCTTCACAAAACACAAAAGAGCATGTGGAACCCCAAGCCCTGCAGTGTGACAGGAGAGAGGAGCTGATACTGCAGTATGTAGGTCACCGGCGTGTCTGCTGATACTCAACAGCACCAGCGGGAACACTTCCACAAATCCAGGCATGTATAATTCCCCTGTTAACATTCATTTTGTAGTCATTTCCCCCCCCCCCCCAAAAAGTGTTTATATTCTATTGTTTAAAGCTAAAGGGGAAATTTATCAGAGGTTAGTGAGGCACCCTCAAACCTTAACCATTGCCCCTGAGATTAGAGCACTTCTGCTGAGCTCTGCATGTCTAAAAAGATCAGGCTGCAAAGAAGGTTTTATTCAAACACACATGCGTCATAAGATGCACCTTCCAACATTAAGCCTTTCAGCGTAAACAATTCTGAAGGCTTGATGTACAGTGCTGTCTGGTAAAAAAGTGATTTGAGACTGAAATTTGCAGTGACTGCGTTTCAACTAGCGGAAATGATATCACAAGCAAAGAAAAAGGAGGAAAGGCAGTGGTGGCTCAAATGGTTAAGGCACCGAGCTGTTATTTGGATAGCCAGGAAGACCTGGGTTGAGAACCACCACAAACAGCCTGCCATTGTTGGCTCCTTGAGTAAGATTCTTAACCTGTATCATAACTGATCCTGCGCTCTAACCCAAAGCTGGGATGTAGGAGGAAACAAAATTCTTGTGCTGTAAAGTATATGTGACAGAAATGTATTCATTCATTCATTCATTCATTCATCTTCTTACCCGCTTATTCCCTAATTTTCGGACATGGGGGACTGCTGGTGCCTATCCCAGCGCACATAGGGCGACAGGCAGGGGTACACCCTGAACGGGTTGGCAGTCCATCTTAGGGCAACACATGGACATTCATACACACATTCACTCCTATGGACAATTTAGAATCGCCAATCAACCTAATCTGCATGTTTTTGGACTGTGGGCGGAAACCGGAGAACCCGGAGGAAACCATGCAACCAAATGCAAACTCCGCACCAGAAAGATCCATGGTCTGGGAATCAAACACAGGACCTTGTGTGACAGACATTTCTAAGATAAATATGAGTATGTGTGGTTTTTATATATGACTGTCGGCTGGACTGGTGAACTGTCCCGGGTGTACCCCTGTCTCTTGCCCTATGTGCGCTGGAATAAGCTTAAGCAGACCCCCATGCCTGAAAATTAGGGAATAAGTGGATTAGAATGAATGAATGAATGAATGAATGAATGAATGAATGAATGACGGTCTCTCTCATGAACTTATGGGATAGAAAGAAAATAGATCGTATACCTGGAACACCTGGAACTCTTTTGTGTACTATAATTAACTGAATATTTGAGCAAACTGCTTTGTCTTGCTTACTCAGTTTTGTCCATTAGTGTACAGTATGGACAGATGCGATTTTGGACACAGCCTCTGATTTATACTCGTAACTAAGTGGACAACAGATAATGAAAAAATATATTTTTTAAATTTCTGCCTACATCTAAATCACATAATAGTACCAGCATCTGTCCATGACATATTTGTTATGATCATATTTCATTATTTTTGCTAAAATTATAGAAATAAACAAATCGACAATATAATAGACAATGTTTGGCCATCCTAAAATAAATGTTTTTAGACTGTTGGAGGAAACCCAGAGTACTCAGAGAAAAAAAATTCATGACAGAACGTATGATCAGGTATTTTTTTTACGATAACTAGATGTAACAATTGATGGTGGAAAAAGAATTAATAGACACAATACACACAAATCTCATGATGTTCTCCCTCTGTGCTTTGTTTGTTTTCTGTTCAAAAAGGTGTAGATTTGTTGTTAGGAAGAAGAGCACAGTGGAGACTTATTCCGATCATTCAAGTCCAATCACATCCTCCTGTGAAGTTTTCACAATGGAAGATTATACCAAATCTACCAATCAATTTTCTCCGCTTAATTCACCTTACAACAAACACGTGTTAAAGCCGCTGGACTGCTGTGCTACTAGTCGCACACGCTTTGTAACATGTATTCGGTGTATCGACTGACTCGCCAATCAGCAGACAACTCCGCAAAGCGATGTCTGGCTATTTCAAAAGCAGACAGATATAAAGGGCAGCTGGTGGGCCAGCAAACACAGCAGGTCTGGACTCATTTCAGCAGACACAAGCCTTGATCTGAGAACACTGCACACTGGGGTAATCATCTCGACCACCTGCTGATTCCAAACGCAGTGACTGCTGGCTTTCTATTGCACTTTCTAAAGGTGGGGCCTCTGTCTTGACAATACTTTGCTGGGGAGAAAAGTGTAAAACCCAATTAACCCCATTTCTGAAAAAAAAAAAAAAGATGGAGTAAAAAGGGTGTGTAGTTCATGTGTGTGTGGGAGTGTATAAGGAGGGGGTTGTATAAAAGCATGTAATGGCCGCCTTTTCACAGATCATTAATAGACACATAATTTTCCCACAGATGTGCTAAACACATTGGAGTGAGTAATACACACTTTGAATACAAAGAGTGAGAAAGAAGTAAACGTGTGTCCCTATGATTCATACAAAAAAGAATGAACGTTAGCTCATTGGCAAGGGTTCTGGTCTTCAAACATAACAGTGAGACAGACATCTGAAGAAATGTCCTCATGTAAGGGATATCTCAGTTCATTTACCAGTGGACAATCTTCAATGTCCAAACCACCCCCCATCCTTGTTTTTTTCTTTTCCCTTTTTTCTCTGAGCTGCAATATTTTCGCTTTCCAGTTTTCTCCTAAATAATCAATGTGGCCCTGTTGGGTTCACAAAATGTCATTTTATGACTAAAATCTTAAACTGTAGCCTGGGGAGATTTGTGTTGGCGGTCTTCTTAGCTGCACTTCGCCCCCTACCTCATCTCAACCTCCCCCAATATCTTTCCTTGTTGTAGTAATAATAATAATAACACTCAATGCCCAGTACAGTGTGGGGTATTAACCCGAGAGTGAGAGCTAGGGTATAAATTGTGCTGCCAGGGCTGGTGCATTAGTATCAGCCCCCATCAAGCGCTGCCTCAGTCTGCATGTCTAGGCCGTTTTCTGAGCGCCAAGGGACTGCGCTGCTATTTTTACCACAATGTTTCATCTTAGGAGAAGGAGAAAGGAGAAATTTACATGCAAAGGAACGAAAGATTGAAGGATTGGTTCAAATGGAATCCACACACTTAAGAATCTAATTTTTTTCATTCTTATTTCAAGCCTTACAAAAACGTACATATCTAACAATCCCTGTAATAATAATAATATTTTATTAGCTATTTATTATTTTAAAAGTTAAATACACTGATGTGAACCTGGGTCAATAGATTATTCTGTATCAGTGACATGTCCTCTAAAGCTTACACATTATAGTTTATTAAAACTGTGAATTTATGAACTGATAGTTATTTGTGTACCATAAAGTAAATGTATTATATATACAGATCAACAAAAAAATGTTATGTACATATAATTTCCGTTACATTATTAAATTACAGTAGAAAGAAAGAAATCTGTGTTGCTTAAAAATGAATTCATTCGATTATTTTAACCCTTTAAGGTTTGTGGTGGTTTAAATTCTCACATCCTGATATTAACAAAACTCATCAGTTAATGCTACGCCACATAGAGTTATAATTCTGAACTGATCAGGGGGTCAGCCATTTTAAGGGTTGTCTCGCGCTACTTAAAAAAAATTGAATATTTGCTCTGTCACTGCAAAACCTAGCAAATCCAAAATTCATTGTGTTGCTTTTATTGGGAAAAAATGGCTTCATTTTTGTCTGAAGCCTCTCAGCAAAAACCAAAAAAACCCAGACACTTTTCCAGTGTTTTCACTGCTTCATTCTGACAGTCTGTTCATAAATCCTTACATTCGTACCTTGTTCTTCAACCAGAATGGGATAACAGATGCCCATGATTTTTCACATTGAAAACAAACTTAAAATTTGATCTGAAGCAAGTGCATTTTAATGGGAGCATCTGGGCTGTTTGGGTAGCGGATAAATGTTCTGGGCGAACTGGGTGCGTTGTACAAAGTGTGATGCTTGGGAAGATACTATGATCACATAAAGACATATTTGATAATCAAGAATTAGAACCCTAATTCAACCCTGGGGTGCATCTGTATTTCTTTATATACAGAATGTAAATTCTATATATAATATAAATCACCAGAAATCACATCATTAGTGATCTTAATGTGGGCCTTACTTTTGTACAGTGTCATGACCCAGAGCACTAACCAGCTGACTGAGACACACCTTAGCCCATTTAAACACTGACCATTAATCACTGAGCCTAATACAATAATGCTTGGGATATTTAATTAAATGCACATCTTTATTATGCTTAAAAAAAGGAAGCAATCCATCTCTGTCAATCGGGACACTCTGTGTGTGAGAGAGAAAACAGTATGTGTGAGTAGTAGAATTACTATAAATGCTTTTTTCAGCATGTTTGTCATCAGGTTGTTTAGAACAAGTGTATAGGAATGAAGAAATATGTAAGCATGTACGTTTTGGGCAATTAAGCCCAGCAAGCACAAATGAAAATGGAGGTCGGGCCTCTTTAATCGCACTAGTACATCAATCCTACCACTATTAGCCAAATGTCATGTCGATGGCATCTCTCTTATGCTAATTACTCTGTACTGTTGTCTCCAGTCTCTCAGCTTCAAAAATAAAGGTAACATGTGAATTATTGCCCTACCAATGTAGGAACCATTAATCTGGGTCATTTGACCTTCAACCTGCAATTGTTGCCATTATTTCATTCATTCATTAATCTTTTTACCTGCTTATGCCCTAAATCGGGGTCACAAAGGTCTGCTGGAGCCTATCCCATCTCACATAGGGCGAGAGGCAGTGCTACACCTTGAACAGTCCATCACAAGGCTCATATAGACGAACAACCACTCACACACATTTACTCCTATAGGCAATTTAGAATCACCAATCAACCTAATGTACTGTGGGAGGAAACTGGAGTACCCGGAGGAAACCCACGCAAGCGCAGGGAGAACATGCAAACTGCGCACAGAAAGATTCCCAAGAATCCCAAGGTCTTCTTATTGTTAGGCAATTGTGCTAACCACTATGCCACCGCACCACCTTGCCATTATTTGATATTTTCAAATTGCTTTTCAAAGCTGCCTTTAAAATGGACACACAGACAATGCTTGAATAGGTTTAACATAGTACTCTGGTTTCCTCCCATGGGTCAAAAGATGTTAGGTTAACACGTGAGAAGTATGAGTTGAGTGTAAAGTTGCTATGATTATAGCCTGGGTGTTGGTATATAAGTATAATAATAAATGAATAATTGGTATTTTTTTTATTTTAAGAATGAGAGTCTGATTGAAGGAAACATTCACAGTGAGAAAATGGGCATGGTGGCAAACAAGCTGTGCTTTTTTGGAAAAACGGTAAAATAGACCTCATCTACTCACTTAGGCAGCCTAATGAACTATGCCAACACACATGCTAGCCAGTTTTTCCCCTAAAATCTTTATCTTTATTCATTCATACAGTCCGAGCTGCAATGGTTTTCCTAAAATGGAATTCCTGGGTTCAGATGCTGATGATCTGATAGTTATGAATTTATCACCATTGCTGCCAAATGAATCCTACTTTACAAATGCAAAAGAATGGCTGTTCTCTGTGCAGATGTTACCCCCAATGACTCTTATTATCATCACTAATAATCTAGGCTTTATTACAAAAGCAAATATTTGAGCTGAATTGACTACAGCTTTATGAGGTTATTCATTAAATATTAACACATAGGCAATATGTAAAATGTCTTTACATATACGCTAATAGAGGACATACTGTTAACTTTCCGTACATTTACAGTATGTACATCCCTTTAGCCTATGGCATGCCTGTCAGTACTTTATTAGGTCTGGGACTAGTGGGGTTACTAAGGAACCCTGTGAAATTGAATCACTCACTCACACTGTAGCACTTCAGTAAATTAGACAATGTGGTGTGCACATGTTGGAAGTGTATTTTGGAGGTCACCCTGTTTGGGTCATGAGGCCCAGGTGCCTGGAGAAAGGTCAATTGAATATAAATGACAATATTATGCAATTCTAAAGACGGGTACAAGCAATTATTGGTGTACAGCTAACCATATATGCATTACATTGCATTACACTCCAGAGATAGTTCCAGCGATGTCACTTGGGAATTCTTTCATCACCTCGGACTAGGGCACCCTTGCAAAAAAAAATCTCCTACGTATTTCTTTGGCAGACAGGATAAAGTGTCCCCGTCATTCTAATGTGAGGCATCCACAGCCCCAGGATGTCCACACTGGGGATGGATCGTCAGTTTATTAGTCAGTGTCCAGTCAGTGAATTACTGCCCTTTGAGGCTAATTTTAAAAGGTAGGGAATAGGCTTATTAAAGTGGGCTTATTATAATAATGGTATAAAGTATCTCTGAATGATACTGGCAATAATACGTTGGTCTATAATACAGTGGAAATGTAGCGTGTATATTAACATTTGCCAAATGCATACAGGCTAGAGAGTCCAGATGAAGGAGCTCTCGACTTTATTGTCTGTAATTAGTGCAGTGGAAAAATCTTTACATCTGATTACAGAAAATAAGCTGGTGGGGGAATTTGTGGAGTGGGGACCGGGCTGAGGATTAATGAGGCTGGGATGCAAAATTAAATTTGTCTATGTGGATAGGGACCTCGTCCTTAACCTCCATGCAGCTTGACTGTATATATAAACTGACCCACTATAGAGCGATTTTTTTTTAATTTATTCTATAGAAGTGTTCTTATAGTCCGTTTAATGCCACGAAATAATAATAAATATTGGGCATTTCTGATCACGTACTTGCATTCGTATGCTTCAGACAGGCAGCCTGGTCAGATAGACATTTAGAGCCAGTGGGGAGCAGCTTGCTCATGCTGTGCATGTATTTGTGAGATTAAGAGTTTTGAGTTTGATTTACAGACTGACCCCAGGCCCTCAGAGTGGTCATAAAAGGGAGAGTTTTTAAGCTTGCATGCTGCTGATTGCATCTTTCCACTGGCTTAGTATTACAGCAGCTTTTAATGCTTTTAATCAGTGTTAGATACAATCTTCAGAGTCTCTGGGCTACGTGCAAGGCCACAACACACTCGTGTAAAATATGCTGGACAGCACAGACACTCCCTTTGGTCACATAAGACCTATTCCTGATTGTTAAATACAAGTGAATTGGTAAAATAGCATATTACAAAAGAAATAACCATCTAAAAAGCTCTGGATTAGAGGTTAAGATCAGGCATGGAGTTTCTTAGCTCCCTTGTATACGTGGATTTCCTCCAGGTTTCCCGTTTATCCATCCACTAAAATAACCTATGCTAAATGATCTCTATAGCTATTAACGAGTGTCTGAAGGTGTGTATGTTGTTCTGCCATGGTGTTCCATTCAGGGTGTGTCCTTGCCATGCACCTGCTATCCCTGATCACGATTACGATGATAATACTAATGAGAATACAGGTTTACTTCTAATGCAGCCAGTGATCTTCCACAGACAGCCTATCGATTTCTGGCATCTCTGACGAGCCATGCTGGAGTCCGCAACATCCAGATCCTTCTAGAACGGATCCAGAGTTCTCTTTTACATCATGATCACACCATCATTGCACCAGACCTATTTAAATATCTAATCGAAATATTCATCTTAATGCCGAAGAAGAATTTCATTTGGAATCGGCATCATTGCCAAGATTTCCCAAATTCTCCTCCTCCTCCTCCTCCTCATCATCATCATCGTATCTCTGTTGTTCATAAATTAAAGAGTTGATCCACGTTGTGATCATCTTCTGGGTGTCGACGCAAACCCAGAGCGCTAAATCTCCGCAATGCAACATCTGAGTCACTGTGCGAGCGCCGAATGGTGCCACAGTGACACCTTGGATCGGAATGTACAAAAAAAGGTATAATATGTTAAGCCTTAGATCGACACAGCTTTAATCCTACACAGACTTCATCCCATAAAGATGACCAACACAATCCGTACTATGGCGCAGATTTATCCGGAACTATTTGTGCACCATATAAGAGAAACGTGTACAAACAAGGCGGGGTCGTGTGTGCAACATGTAGGCTCCAGTACAGCCTTATTAATCCATGACGCCATGCACATACCTGACATTATTAAAACACACCACAAATCCGTCCACACATTTTCACGTACCTTCTGTTGCATAGTTGTGATCACGAAGGAAGCTGTTGTTGATCTTGCGGTTGTCACTCTCCTCCTCCATTTATGATGCCGTGAAATCGGAAGCTTAAGGCGGACATACAAGAATCCATCGTGGATGCAAACATCAGCATGCGATCAGCGGCTCCATAGCGCTGTTTCTCATGTCTACCGCATCCGTCTTAAACAAGGAGTGAATCAGTCGGTACCGGCGGCTGAGGTCGTTCTGCCTCGGGGAGCATCCACTGGAAAGCCGATGATCAAAGAGGCACGCAGTGATGTGCAGTTCGATCAGGCACCCGGCTGGAGCGCCTCAGAAATGCAGCTTTAAGTAAAGAATTAGGAAACTCCTAATAACACCACTACACCTTAATCGACTAAATAGATTCTTTTTTTTTTTTTTTTTTTTTAAAGAAAAAGCCTGGAAGAAGCAGCCCGACGTGGTGTGAATGACCGGCAATGGACGCGAAAAGAAGGATTTGCGTTAAGACGGGATTTTCCACCTTCTGGAGTGCGGAGGGGGCGGAGTTATCGCACCAAATCCTATAGCTTCTATAGCTTTCGTACGTCCTAATATAACACCCCTAGTAATAGGATAATGAAGACAAAATCTGGACCATTTTTCCCGCCGTACCCTAACAGCAACTGAATGAGTCAAAAAGGGTGCAGGAAGACCCCCTCATCACCCTCCTCACCACCACCAACAGTGCACTATTGGCCCGTCCCTCTTACCGCGGCGCTGTCCAGCACTCCAGCTGGTGACACCACATGCCAATACGAAATGCTCTTCAGCGCTACGAACACACACCGTGAACTCAAATGATATCTCAAATTTATTTCAGCCCACCAGCACTCACACTGTGTTAGAGAACACAAGATGATTCATCAGATTCTTTTGGAAATCAGTCCAAACACAGTGGAATGGTGTTGCTGTGTCACTGCTCCAGGGTCAGTCCGATCCTGAGCATAGGTTAGTGTCTGTGTAAAAATTCACATAGTCTCATGGTACAAAATCCAAAAAATATGTTCCAGCGAACCTGTATTCTCAAAGGGAATAAGAGGGTAGATTAATGAATGAACGAATGAATGAATGAATGAATGAACAAACGAACAAACGAATGAACGAATGAAACTGGATAAGTATGGCAAGAACGTGAGACAAGGTGAGGGAGGCTGAGGTTGACTATTTGACAACACAATAAGAATCCCACCCCTGAGCTCAGTGCTGGAAAAAATGTGGGGTTAATAACCACAACACAGATGGATAGGACAGTCATTTCAATTTAATATCTTTACACTCTTTATGAGCAGAAGATATTGAGATTTTCATTGGGAGTGACGAGGATGGACAAGATTAAAAATGAGTTGATTAGAAGGATGGCGCTTTGGAGACAAGGTGAGGGAGGCTGAGGTTGAGATGGTTTGGACATGTGCAAAGGAGGGACAAGCAGTATATTGGTAGACAAATACTGGGGATGGAGGTGCCAGGCAGGAGGAAAAGAGGAGGACCAAGAAGGAGGTTTATGGATGTGGTGAGGGAAGACATGCAGGTAGTTGGGGTGAAAGAGGCAGATGTAGAGGAC
>JAOTRA010000029.1:9062412-9086175 GCA_026260255.1 Pseudolaguvia tuberculata
ATATATATGAGAGAGAGAGAAAAATTATGCAATTGCAATTTATTTTTTATCACAGGATTATACACAGACAATTTATAGTGAAATGGTTTTCTTTGCTTATCCCATCTTAAGTTGGTGGTCAGGGCACAGGTTCAGCTATTGTACAATGCCTCTGAAATAGGAAGGGTTAAGGGTCTTGCTCAAAGACCCAGGTCTTCCTTGGTGGTGGTGGTGGGTCTTGAATCCAGGTTTTCCTGGTCTCCTTATCAACAACTCGGAACCATAACCATTTGAGCCACCTCCCGTTTATATATATATATATATAATGTGTGTGTGCAGTTTTATTGCTTGAATGTTTGAAAATTACGCAACAAAAGAAATCAATTTCAACATTCAACAATACAGTGATTTGTGCTAAAACAACAGCTGGACATACAAAGTGACAACAACACTTGCTACCAAAGAAGATAGACACGATTTCTTCTTCATCTTATATAATATGATACATATATACAATTGGTACATTTAATATACAATTGCTTTTCATCCAGTATGTTTCATTTGATTTAGTTTTGTGACGAATAGAAAGCTAGAATGCACCAGTGTGCCACTGACTAAGAAATAAAACTATGGCAAGCAGAATGGAAAGTAACATTTTGTAAGGACATAGAGTCTTTCCAATTGTAGTCACAAGGGCCTGCTTGTGCCTATCCCAGTGCAGATAGGGCTAGAGGCTGGGGTACACCCTGGACAGGTGGCCAATCCATCACAGGGCACACACATTCACTCTTATGGGCAATTTAGAATCACCAATCAACCTTATCTGCATGTTTTTGGACTGTGGGAGGAAACCCAGGCAAGCGCGGGGAGAACATGCAAACTCCGCACAGAAAAGATCCCTGGCCCAGGAATTGAACCCAGGACCTTCTTGTGAGGGGTCTGTGCTAACCACTACGCCAGCTCGTCGCCCCACCGTACTTTTCATTCATTCATTCATTCATCGTCTTGTCCGCTTTTTCCCTAATTTGGGGTCACGGGGGTCTGCTGGTGCCTATCCCAGCGCACAAAGGGCAAGAGCCGGGGGTACACCCTGGACAAGTCGCCAGTCTATCTCAGGGCAACTACTCATTCACACATTCACTCCTATGGACAATTTAGAATCACCAATCGACCTAATCTGCATGTTTTCGCACTGTGGGAGGAAACCGGAGCACCCAGAGAAAACCTACGCAAGTGCCGGGAGAACATGCAAACTCCGCATGGGAACCTAGGACCTTCTTGTTGTGTGGCAACCATGCAAACCACTACGCCAGCTTGCTGCCCCACCGTACTTTTCATATTTGTGTAAATTTGACAGTACCACTTTTTCTTCTCTCTATATTGCCCTATGATATATTTTTTCCTCCTGACTCTGCAGCACTACGCAGACCCCTCTGTGGGGATTATTTCTGGCATACTGTGGCTCCTCCCTCTTCTTTTTCTAGGTGATGCTGATGTCTGCTCTGCAACTGCTTCCTCTTCCTCCTCTGACCATGTGTTTTCCTCTTGCAGGTTGCTACGCGACCCGCTGAAGCTACCCATGCCGCGACTAAGTGCACGGAACTTGGATCGGAAGGTGACAAATGAAAGGCTTTTACTGCGCTGCTTCTCCCAACGGGCTGTGCGCCCCTGCAGCTCTTCATCGGCCTGCTCCTCATCCAGACAGGCCCTCAGCACTGAGCGGAAGAGCTGAGGGACTTCATGCACCTCTGGCTCAAGCTGAGATACTAGATTACGAAACCTGAGAATCATATTACACTAGTTAGACAAAGCCAATGGATTACTATAACGCTAATACTAGATTTACAATAACAAGCTAAATAAACTGCAAGACTTTTGCTTTTCGCTCTTTTTAGTTAGTTAGTCACACTTTTCCCCTTTTTTATCTCCTCTTTTTTGTTGCATACGAAAAAAATATATTTGTATTCAACCACCAAAGCTTTATGGTATTATGATATAAAACTTGCCCCACAACAACCATTACACCATATGACCTGGATCATCTGACGCTAGATAGTGACACTGTAATACCATAAAACAGAATTCAAGTACCTACCAAACAATATCCCTACCTGACAATGACTGGGCCACACTGTGAAGGTGGGATCCGCCCACAGAGGTCCTGTAAGTCCAGCACATCACTAGGCGTAAGCTGGTATGGAACATGGGGTTGAGGCCCAGCTAGCCAGCTGTAATCTGGTGAGGATGCGGAACTGCGGTGGCGACGTACTTCACTGGCTCTCTCTAAGCAGATACGTTCAGTGCGCTTCACCATGGCACCCAGCTCAAGCATCAGGGTGTTAGTGACCAGCTCTTCTATAGTGCGCTGACCAGGCACCTTTGGCTCCAGCGAGAACATAGCAGACCAGGGGAACATCTGAAATATAGGGCAGAGATATTAGGCATTTCTCGTTATCAGTTCTTACATACAAAACAAGAAATATATTATTACACATTAATTCTTACTTTCCCAGTAGTTGATTTTAATTTCTGAATTGTAGATTGACTCTTCAGCAGTCCAGGGAGTCAGAGGAACCTGCACATGATCAAGCAACGCAAAAAATGTATTGAAGGTATTGAAGGTTTTCTGCGCACCCCATGAGTTCTTACAGCACCGCGGCCTCTCTGGTATATAGTATAATCACTTTGCATAAGAGAGTAATCCTGTAGAAATACTGATTAACATGTCTTATCAACCCGATAAGCCTGTCTAGGATGTGTATGTGTACGTGTGTTTGTGTGAGTGGAGATGTACTGCATATTATTCTGCTTCATAGTTTATGGTAAATGAAAGTTGTAATACACTTTGATTAACATGAAACATGATCTCAAAATAAAATGTACATGCTGATGCTACTGTCTTTGCATCCCGTGTATGATCAGAACAAATTTTATTGATAATTAAACATGTAACGCTAGATATTTTAACTTATATTTTATTGACAGCAGTCACTGATTTTGTCAGTTAGATAATGCTGCAAGCAACGAATAATAGATTTACAGAACACAGATTATTAAATAGATGTTACATAACCCGTTATCTTAATCTCACACCCGTGTCCCCTGTAGATTGTGCATGATATTCAGGTAGACCATGAAAGAGCTCTGACTACTCAAGGGCTTTCCACTCAGCTCAGCACTAACAGAGCTTTATTCTTAGTTTGTATTAACTAGGATTAGTTACCAGACATGTCAGAACGTATATATTAGAACGTATTTCTAATATTGATTAAACCATGTTTTTAGTGCATAGTTACAAAAAGGAACACAATTACAAATTACGGAGTGCCAGTTTATGACATGTGCAGAGGAGGGACATGCAGTATATTGGTAGAATGCTGAGGATGGAGGTGCTGGGCAGGAGAAAAAGAACAAGTCGAAAGAGGGTTTTTATGGATGTGATAAGGGAAGATATGAATGTAGTTGGGGTGAAAGATGCAGAGGACAGGGTAGTGTGAGCAGCAGATAGGGAAACAAGAAGAAAAAGAAATGGACTAAGCACTAAATGTTCTGCCACGCCCACTTCGTTCAAAGGATGCGGGCTGTCTGTCAGTGCCACATGTGAATAAAGTTACAGCAGGGGGCAGAGCATTTTCATATAATGCCCCAAAATTGTGGAACAGTCTACCAGTTTATGTCTGAGAATCAGACACAGTCTCAATATTTAAGTCTAGATTAAAAGACCCATTTATTTAGTCAGGCATTTCAGTGTTAGTCCTCTTTAGATAAAGGAGCAGACCGAGGGGACCCATATATGTTGATTATTATGGTGATCTGATGTTGTTTGGATGCTGTCATCCGGAGTCTCACCCGTAACTCAGTTGTCTTCAGTGGTGGTCTGGTGGTGGCCTGGTTGACTTACATATCAGGGATCCCTCATGTCTGTGCCTCCCTCTGGTTCTCCCTTTAGTTAGGCTGTACTAGTTAGTTTGGCCGGAGTACTTTCCTGCACTGAACTATCTCACAACCTCAATACCATTATACAATATATAACCATTTTTCTCTACCCATACCTAACTTTGAGGCAATAAATGTTGTAAAAAGCGCTATACAAATAAAATTGAATTGAATTGAAATGACTTCCCATCACATTATTATGGTTGTTTTCTGCCCCCTTAAGGTTGAAACTGGAAATACACTTCACTCTCCACGCCCCATTTTACGTCACTCCCCCGCCTCGTGTCAAAGAGGGTTGAGGAAGCGCTGCACGAGACTCGAACGAGCGGGTATTGTTCGGTTGTCGTTATTTTCAGTCAGATTATAAGCGCGTAATTTCTCTCGTTCCTCCACAGAGGAAATTAATGTTGGCGGTCATTTAATAAGATAATTTCCGCATTTAATGACTTTCCAAATCTCCTGAGAGATGGTAAGTGATAAGATGGTAAGTCTACAATAATTTTAGGCTAACTTGCTAACCTGTCATGTTTTAAACGCAATATTTTGTTTTGGGCGTTGCGTTTGTTTGGTCTTTTGCTAATCGGTTAGCATGAGGAGTCGCTTGCAGCCGGCTGCCATTTCGTCACTGCGCGCTGGTGTAGTGGTTAACACGGTTACCTCACAATAAGAAGGTCCTGGGTTCGATTCCCTCCGTTCACCCCGCGCGTGTCTGCGTTTCCTTTGGGTACTCCGTTTGGTTTTCTCCCATAGTTGAAAAACATTAGAATGGTGATTCTAAATTTCCCATGGGGTGAATGTGTGTGCGTGTATATGAGAGTGATTGATTATTTGTCTTTGTGGCCCTGTGATGGACTGGTGAGCTGTCCAGAGTGTACCCCTTCCTCGCATACGATGTGCGGTGGGATAGGCTCCATCAGACCCCGTGACATCGAATTAGGGAATAAGCGGGTAAGAAATGAATGAATGAATGAATGAATGGTCACGTTATCTTCTGTAATAAAGCAGCTGGAACAGGGTTGATTATAAGCTTTCCCCCAAAACTAGCTTATCGGTTAGCTTTAACGTTACCGCCCATAACTGCGTTTAGTTAGTTAGATTTTAAGATTTTTAAGTTATTCATCATGTTTACTTTAATAAACTAGCTTGATTTATTAATACAGATGTTCCCATGTCAGCTGTAGGATGAGCCCATGTGCCATTTGGTGGTATGGTTATAAAATCACTCCTGTTCTTACTGTCTTTGTTTTGGTAATTAGGTTAATTATGATTGCCCAATAGATCAGTAGGTTTTAGGTTCCAGATTTTCCACATTCCTGTTTGTTCAACACCTTTTCCAAGAGAAATAAATGGTAATGTTGAACTTAGTTGTACTATGGGAGGTAAAAAACCCATTTGAGCTTTATAATCAAGTGACCTTTGTGTTTATTGTCTGATCTGCGAGTTGTGCTATGTTTGTGCCTTGGCAGCCAAATTCCCATGAGTGTGTTTCCATGAGAACTTGAGCAAAAAAAATATAAACACACTTAGACATACATGCAGCTAAACCAGCTTAAATCTGCATCTCATGTTAATGTGCATCTCTTCACTCTCCAGGCTTTATTATTTAAGCCATAGCATGTAGGGACAGAATTATTTCCCCAAGGCACACTACAGTTTTTTTTATTGCTGAGTGCAGTTATTAACTCTTTGCATACAATTGGTTCACGGCCATATATTTCTTCCTTGTTTCCTTACTAATGTACTTTTTTACTTTTTATTTTCCAGAACTTGAAATGACCAGTTTGTCCCCCAGTGGATTTCGATAAAAAGTTACTACTCGTCCTGCTGGTTTTTTTTTTTAATGTGCACTTTAATATGAGCTGGGCGGCAGAGGACTGGACCTCTGGACTTTCTGGCCTTGTTTTAAAGAAAGTTCAGGAGCTTCAATTGTACAATGAGAAGCTCATCCGAGAGAGACAACAGAGACAGCTCCAACTGGACAACTCTGAGGCAGCGCTACACAAACAGAAGCAAAAGGTCTGTTTGTGATTCACTGTTATTGCTATTTAATGCTGTACAACAGCACTGCAACATAGCGTTATTATTGTTATATAGTTACAAAATTAATCTGTGATTATAATTAAACAAGTAATCTGTTTTCATTTTAACTCATGCAATTACATTAGGACTATTGAAAGTGACAAGTAAAACTAAGAAATCATGGTTACTGTCACTCACATACGGAATTGCCCTCCATTTCATCTCTCTGTCCTTTAAAGGCACAATGTAAAAAAAAAAAAGGAAAGATATGAATTACTTCAGCTTTTGAAACATTTTGGGTAAATCTGTATTCTTGTTTTATTCTGTAATATTATATATTATTCTGTAATCTCTTATTAATTTTTTAGCTCTTGTAATTGTTTAAAAATATAAAATGAAATTCAAAAACTATTTTTCAATTTTTCACCAATTTTCCCCAATAATGTCGATTAGTAATTTCAGCCCTAATATAATCTCTGCAGTCTTGTTCTTGACAAACTGTAATTTATGTAATTGTGTAATTGCTTTAATACCCCACCAATTTGCTAAGAATAATAATTTTACATTAATGTTATTCCCTGTGGGGCTTAATGGTTGTCATCCTTGCCTCACACCTCGTGGGTTGCGTGTGTTATTCCAACATCTTCCCTGTGTCATTCTTATTGCCCTTCTCTGTGCAGCTGTGCTCTGTTATTAGATACTACTACCCTGTACAATTTCTTTTTATTACACCAGTTATACATAGTCGTATCATCTCTGGCCTCTCTATAATGAAAGCTAATGGGAAACACTGTTCTCTTGACTTTCTCCCTCAGTAGAAAGCTTTGTGATCATTACAAACTTTATGGAAATGTTTATTAAATGTGTCCCGGCAGCAATGTATCCCGTCGTACTGTAATTTCTTACACTATCACATTTTATTTAGATGTAAAACTATTTCTGCGCTTCCTCCTTTTGTCCTTCAGGTTGATTGTTAGAGTTTTTATTCTGTATATTATTAGGCTGAGTTAATGTGTTGGATGATCTTCATGCCAGTCTATTTTACAGTGAAATAAGCTGTTGTATTAGTAACCTGTAATTTGAATGTCTGAACTGCGGCTAAAGATGTGCTGTTGTACAAAAACAATCAACACTTAGCCACTTGGCAATCAACATTTGAGAAATTAAAAGCCTTATCTTTTTTTTTTCTTCTTCACAAATTGCAATTCTGAAGTCTTTAAATATAATTTTAGTTGAAGCTGCCTACTTTGAATGTCAAAAACTAAAACAAACACAGCCTCTCCCTTCAGTGTTCCCAGTATTGTCATGCTCTGAAAAGCACTCACATAGACATTGGCTGCTACAAATGGTAGTATAAAAATGGACAAACATCAATGACCTATAGACACCAATTTATGATTGCTTGGATAGAATAGAACATGCATGATGCACAGTATATCATACAGTGAAAGTATATTGGTGGGGTATTAGATGTAGTATACAGTGAAACGTTTTTCTTCGCATATCCCATCTTAGTAAGTTGGGGGTCAGAGTTCAGGGTCAGCTATTGTACTGCGCCCATAGAGCAGGAGGGGTTAGTTGTGCCCTTTTTTTCTGATGTTTTCTTGCTGTCTCAGTATGAGGAGCTGCGTTTGGAGCTTGCAGCAGTTCAGAGGGAGTTGGTGGGAGTGCGAGAGCAGGTGCAAGCAGAAACACGGGCAAGGGATCGGCTGAGCCAGGATCTGCAGGCCAAAGTAGCTCAGGTGTGCACTCTAGAGGGCCAGCTGGACTCGACAAAAACACTCGTTCAAAACCTCACTCAGGAGATTAAACGGTGAGTAAAACACTCAATATCTGTGGCTACCACTTTGATAACACATATAAACTGTTATTGCTATAGCGTGTGCTCCAAATTGGCAGCTGTGTCAACAGGCAAAGGGCTTAGCTGGAAACCCAAACAGCTTTTATTTATTATTTCAATTCCAATGTCTGTGTTGGTGGCGAAAACTGGGGAACTGACTCGGGTTTCTACAAGATTAATTCATTTTTAATCAGTTGTGAAGGATTTCCAACCAATATTGACCTTACTGGAACCCACTGTATTTAAAGCACAGTTATATTTAACATTAAGTCATGCTTTTAATTTGGCTTTTGGCTGGCTGCTTGTGTATAGGACATTTTGTTCTGAATTTCTGTCCTCAGGTTCAGTTTTGCTTTGTTTCCATAATTATTAAGACCCAGTCTGACTATTTACAACTAGATTGATTTCCAATTATTGGTTTTGAAAATAATAATTTGACACGAAGCTCCCACTATAGACGCTAAAGCTGGACTGCAACATGCGGTGGTGCATTGACAGGGCGTATAACGATATGTGGATTATGATTCCATATAATCAGAATATATTGCAATGAACACATTCTTCAGTATATTGCAATAATTAATAGATTAACTTGTAGCTAAAATACAAAAAATACATAATTTAAAAAAATACAATAATATATTTTTTTTCCGGCAAGTTTTTTTCTGTCAATTAATTTAAAAAGGTTTATTTTTTAAGTACGTATTGATACTAGAGGTTAAAATAGCTGTACACCAAAGGTAATGATCTATGAAAATATTTTATTCTATTCATTAGATTTGGCTATTTTTGGTTTCTGTATATATTTTTAATATACTGAAGTGAAGATGATGGTTGAGCCATTTCAAGTTTTCTTTTTTTTATCAGGGTGAAATTCAATATTAATTTAAAGCTGCTATTTGTCCTTCCTCTTACTCTTCATTCACCAGGCTTGAGGCAGAGCTAGAAAAGCTGCAAAAAGCAAGTGTCTCAGGGGAATCGATGTTGTTTTCCACACCCTGCTGGAACATGAACTCACCCTGGGACCAAAGCGGTATCCTGCTGCATGTTCCACTTTGTCTTGTTCTGCTTTATTTTCTTTCCTATTTATTTTCTTACAGATAAGGATATTCTATATCCTTATCTGACCATTTAGAAACAACTACCACACAAAACAGTGTTTAGTATTTTCACAATAAACCAGACACTGTATTTTTAAACCCTGTCTAGGTTATTATGTAATGAAATGTTTGTTTTCAGGTAAGAGCAGTCTCCGAGGAGAGGATGTCAGCAAAGCCAGAGTGAGTCTTGTCCATTTGCGTATTGGATACATGCTGGTTTTGTTGACCAACTTTCATGCTAATCATTTTGTTGTGGTCTCTCTCTATCTAGCAACAACTACTTTTTGGAGATGGTGCTAAGCTGTCAGTGAGTGCAACACCATCTCCATTTCCTCATCAATCACCAAGAACATCGCCACCACTCAGACGCAAGACTAGCCAATCTGAGGCTCGTCCTTTATCCTCTGTGTTTCCATGGGAACGGGGTGACACCAAGTCCACTCCTAGAGGTGTAGCAGCCACCAGCCACAACTCTTCCTCTTTTGTTTGCAGTGAGGTTGTCACTGAAACAGGCCCACAGGATAATGGGATTGAGGAAGCTCTGAGGAAAGAGATAGATGGTAAATGCCAGGAGACTTTTTATTAAACTGAAATTTAAAAGAATAGCAAATGTGTTGTGCAAATATTTTTGTATCACTCACTTAGATTTGTTTAAAGAGAGTAGGTGTGGTTTAGAAGTCAGTCGTTTAGCTTTCCACATTCTGTCTGTTGGTTAATGAAAGGTCAGCACTCTGGAAAGAATCAGTCATTGGCTTGACTTTGTAGCTGCTGTAATAGTCAGTGAATCAGATCAGGGTGTGATTTTTTGTTCCCTTTTATTATTAAAGTCAGTGGTTTCTTCCACTGCAGATGAAACTGGAATTTTGGAAGCACTATAATACCTGTAGATCAGACAGGAAGCAAAGTAGACAGAAGAGACTTGCTTACATTTTGCTATGGTTGTCTATTGTCTTCATGGTCTTCAAAGGCTTTTTTTGTATGTTTGTGTACGTGCAAGGATGTGTGTTTGTGTGTGTGTGTGTGTGCACAGGTGGACATGCTTGTATGTTTTTTGCTTATTGGTCAAATCAAATACATGTGAATAAATGAGGTACACCGTTGTGTGTTCAGTGTAGGAATATCTTTTGTTAAATGAGTGTGTAATGTCCTTGCCTAGGAAGTATTGTTGTCTTTACGATACCAGGGCTTAAATAAAATATTTAAAGTTCTCTCTTTCTTACTCTTTTTGTAACGCAAAATACTGGGTTTTTTTTTTAGGGCTGCGTGTACGTGTTTCTGGGCTGCAGCAGGAGCTGCAGTTAGAAAAAGAATGCTGTAGGGACTTGGAGTCTCGTCTAGCTCAAGTTCAGAAAGAGCTCAACTTAAATGAGCAGAATCTGACACGCTCCAGGGATGAGCTGGCCCGTGCAAACATTCGTATTACACAGGAAGGGGACAAGGTGAGCATCATCTCCAAACACATATCTACAATGTTGATTGGTTTAAATATTGATTTGCACCACACTATCACATTTTTACCAGAGTAATTGCAATACCCATTTCTCTCCTAAGGGGACATTTTTATTCATCTTGATGTAAAATTATACGATAAACGAAAGACTTACTGAACAAGTTATTTATGTGTATATTTCAGCATGTGTCTGTTTACATAGGCTCAGACAGCTGAACAACGGGTGAAGCAACTACAGGAGGAGCTAAAATGTCAGAGACAGAATGCAGAAACCAGCCGTTGCAATGCCGAGCAGCGCAGAAAAGAAGTGGAAAGGGAGCATCAGAGAGTGAGTGCTCCTGTGTACAGGCTTCCATTAATTAATACAAATAATAAGTTGACTTGTTTAGCTACAATGATTGTCTTTATCAATCTGCTAAGTTAATTCATAATATAAAACTAAAATCGCACTGCCATTTAAGCACACAAACGGCACATTAACGTTATTACCGGTCTACAAGCATTTTAATCATTCACCAAATTTATTTAAATACTATTTTAAGTTTAAACCTATCAAAGATTGATTCTATTTATAAGCACAATATTACCCTTCCAAAGTGATGGGCTAATGTGCAGTTGTTTGGCTGGCTAAACACTAGTCTTGTGTTTTATATAGGAACTGTTGGAGCTGCAGAGAGAGAGACAGTCAACGGAGAAGCAACACCTACAGGAGACCAACAGACTTAATCAAGAAATACAGCAAGCTAGGACACAGCACAACACGCTACAGTCACAGTACGATAAAGTATGTTTCACATATCAATATTCCATGACCTACCCTTTTCCAAAATTGTTACATAATACTGAAATAATGAAATCTGAATTTGCGAAGTGTTCCTGATTAAACTAAAAGAAGTTTACTGCCCTTCTAAATTCCTTCAATTTGTGTGTATTTTATGTTGTTTTATCTCCGGCAATCAGTTACTCTTTCTCTTTTCCCCTCTTGTGTCTTGTTTATTTTTTTGGGAGTTAGTTTGTATTCCACAGGTCAATGTACTAATGTCACCTCTCTGGCTCATCTGCCTTTCCAATTGTCTCACTTTCTTTTTTCCCCACCCTATCGTTTTCTCCTTTTTCTTCTCTTCCTCTTGGCTTTTTGACAGAAGGCCCCTGAGTCAAGGTCAGTGTTGTACTCTGTGTGAATTTTTGCTTTCCCTTCAAATTAATACGTTTTATAATAAACATGACCATCACTTATTAAAAAAATATATTAAAAGGATCAATTTTGATTCGTTTAAAAAATGTAAGGAAATAATGTTTATAGCCGCTGTATTGCGAGTCACATATATTCATTATGGGCAGCACGGTTGCCTCACAACAAGAAGGTCCCAGATTCGATTCCCGGCCCGGGAATCTGTCTGTGCAGAGTTTGCATGTTCTCCCCGCGCTTGCGTGGGAATCCCCCGGTTCACCCTGATTAGGTTGATTGGTGATTCTAAATTGTCCATAGGAGTGAATGTGTGTGGGAATGGTTGTTTGACTGTGTTCCGCTGCTATGGACTGGCGACCTGTCCAGAGTGTTCCCCTGCCTCTTGTCTATTGTGAGCTGGGATAGGCACCAGCAGACCCCTGTGACGCCAAATTAGGGATTAAGCGGGTAAGAAGATGAATGAATTAAGAAATATATTCATCATTACTTGCAGATAGTTTTTTTTTTTTTTTTTTTTTTTTTTAATGAAATTGGAGTCTTTTTTTCCCCCCTCTGCATTATTTGAGATGAGTTAGTTTGCCTCTTGCCACCCTGTTGAATTTTATTTCATGCATATAAATTAATGTATGCTCTGTGTGATGTGCTCACACAAATCTGGTTAATATTACTGTTAATGCATGGTGTTACATGAATCATTTGTGCCTATGATTCATAATGGATTTATTTGTTGGTTACTCAATCCAAGATTTATTTTTTTTGTATTTCATCTTATCGCTATTGTACAAAACATTGTTTGCTGTGGTTAGATCTTTTGTCCAAACATTGTTTGCCTTTTGTTTGTCGCTAGGGTTCCTTCATATATTTATTGACATTTTACATAAATTAAATGAATTGACAAAACAACTTGCAATTTGAGACAGGCAATGTTCTAAGCATCACATAAAACTGCCGGAGCAATAAGGTTACCAATGATATTTGTTTACTACTGTCTTGCTCTCTCTAGCTGGCCCTGCAAAAGCAAGCTCTAGAAAGGGACATGGAGGGACTGCAGGTCAATTTGAAGAACACACAGAGTGATCTAGCAGAGAGCCAAAAGCGAGAGGCTCACACACAGACAAGACTCACGGTATGGTAATCATTTTACATACACATGCAAATTCAAAAACAGTATTACATTTGACCTTAGAATTGTATGTATGGAAAATGACTAGGTAAACGCAGAATAGCTTACAGTCCTTATTAGCTGCATCTGTCCTTATCAGCCAAAAGAGTAAATTGTACATTAGGTTGATTGCTGAGTCAAAATTGCCCATAGGAGTGAATGCGTGTGTGTTTGTCTGTGTGACCCGGAGATTAACTGGCATACTGTCCAGGTTGTACCCCTGCCTCTTGCCCCATGTGTGCTGGAATAGTCTCAATCAGACTCCCGTGGCCCCGAATTAGGGAATAAGCGGGTAAGAAGATGAATAAATGACTGAATGTCTTGTTTTTTATGAATCAGGAGTAAAAGGTGAAGGGAGTTGGTAAATGCAAAGTATCTTGGGATGTGAATGCAAAGCAAACCTGCACTTTCTCTTTTATTACACAGTGTTGTATATTATTATTGTATTACTTGGTTTATAAATTTTTTTTAGTCATTTTACCTTTAATCGCACTCTGATTTAAAATTCTTGCAAAAACCCTGTAAAGAAAAGGAAAAGCTGTTCTTTTCAATGCACCTCCCATTCTGACCTGTAGGAGTCACTGAAGGAAAACGAGGGATTAAGTGTGTCACTGGAACAGTTAAAAAAGAAGGAGAAAAGCTTTGAAGCTGAAGTGAAAAGACTTTCTGAGGAGTTATCTGATGCACTAAAACTAATTAAAGAACTACAAGGTAAGGGAGGGACCAAGAGTGAGATTTTTCTTTTTTGCTGACCTTTTTTATAGCATATCATGGCGTCTTGTTTTTCACGGTTAACAATACACACAACTGGCCTTCAAAATGCTGTAAAAGAAAATGTGAAGCAGTAAATCAGGCCTCATTTTATGATCACTGTCTCAACCAGTCAGAACTGGACCATGGAGTAGAGTGTTCAAATAGTCTGTAGCGTTAGTTAACCAGATAAGTAGATGTATTCTCACAAATATTTACATGCATGTTCATTTGATATGTTTCCTCTGTGTGTCGTCTTCTTAGCCCAACTTGCAGCTCTTCAAGTGGTCTCTCACCCTGTTCCTGGGGACAATTTCAGTCCGGTTCTGTCCTCTTATTCAAGTTACTCTACACCTCATCAACACTCATCTCAGAAAAAGAAAACAATGAAACCCAAACTATCAAACAGAGATGGGTTCTCAATCTGTTCTTCTGATAGAGAACCTGGTGAAGGGATCGACTCTGAACATATTAGTGAGTTTGATTCAAAGGACTCCGCCCCAGTGGGTGTCTATGTTCAAGAAGAGAATCGGTGTGTAGGAGAAAGGTCTAGTGAGACAGAGCTGGAAAGCTCCATTACTGAACAAGACACAGGGATAGAAGATACAGACACAGACTCATGTATGTCTGATTCAATCAGTGATCGGATGTTTACGGATAATATTCGTTGCAATTCAGGGAACCAAAAATCAAGCTCTTCAATTCTAATACAGAAACGAGACTCATCTTCTATTGATGAATTAAAGAAAGAGAATTCAGCTCTCCACGATGAGCTCAGGGAAAGTAAACGGGAGTTAGATCAGCGCCTGGATGATCTTGAGAGCCAAAGACGGGCAGAAGCAGAGGCTAGGACCAAACTGAAGCAACTAAGCAAAAAGCTCTCAAGCCAGGCCGAACAGCACCGCACAAAAGCTCAGGAGCTTAAAGACAAAGGAAGCAAACTTGAGGTGCAACTGGAACAAGATAGGAAAGAGTGTGCAAGACTCAAACAATTAGTAACCACTTTGGAGGAGGAGGCTGAAGAAAGAAAGAAGGAAAGTGAGAGAAAAAACAAAGAAACCAAAGAGGAGACTATCAAACTTAAAGAGGTTTTGGCTCAAATGGAAAGTAAAGAAGAAAATCTTAGAGAAGAGCTGGAGCGAATGCACAATGAACTAGAATTGCTTCAGTCGGAACTTTTGAAGGAACGGGAGGAGAGGATAAGGGACCAAGAAGAGGAGAAGAAACTGCACAAAACCTATGAAGTAGAAGGACTGAAAATTGCAGAACTTCAAGCAAAGCTGGACCAGCTACAAAATTTTGCCATGGTTAAAGACAGAAGTCTAAACACGAGTGAGCCTTTAACGTATCTACAGCTTGGAGACCAACCAAACACCACCAAAGATTGTACAGAATTAGAAAATGAGGTTACATTGTCCCTTAGTGGAATAATACCCGAGGACTACTCTTCTGTAGAACTGGACAGAACCTCACCAGTAGATATGGAGAATAAAACAAATTCCACAGAAGGCACAGACATGGATGAAACCACCGTTTTGGTCTTGGAGGTGGAACGTATGCGAGTACAGAGAGACAGGGAAGCAGAAAGGGCAAAAAAGGCACAGAAAAAGTTGGAGGCTCTTCAGGACCAGGTGAACAAGCAGACCCGGCAGCTAACATTAGCCTTTGAGAATCAGAGCAAGCATATCGAAAGCCTTTTAAGGGAAGTACAGCAAAGAGACAGTGCCCTCCAGAACCAAGGAGAGGAACTGAAGAGCTGTCAAAAAGAGCTTGACTTGCTCAAAAAGGATAAACAGATGCCTGCGATGGTCAACAGCATAATCACAGACACTGAATTTACTGAAGAGCCGTCTTGTGATTTAGCTTTCAGCACTACTATCTTAAATACCCCAGACGTTGAACAAAAATGTTTTCACTCTGTGAATGACAAACCAGTACAATCTGGTCAACACTCAATTACAGATGTTGAACTTGGAGGTACTCCGCATAGTATGGTCTCTGTCGCTTCAAATGAGACAAATATGAGTCATGGGTCACTGCCCACCATGACAGCAACACCTTCAGATGTTTGTGAACCAGATTCCTCTCATGTTACTGAAAACACTACAATTGAAATACTTCCAGAAACACAGACTGATACTGACCAAGATGATGTTCATGCACTTGAATATAAAACAGAGAATAATACACAATTCTCTGGTGACTTGAGTCACACAGAGACAAAAGAACTACCAAAATATTTAAAGGAGCTTCTGAAACATTCCACAGATAAAACAAGTGTTGTACGATTGGTAATGAACAGATTGCTTGAAGCACAACATGAACTGTCTGAGCTGAAAACCAAACATGACCAACTGACTTTGCAGTTGCAGGAAGTGTCAAGGCTAGATGTCCTGTCTCTCAGCCAAGAAAACAATCAGCTGAAACAAAAACTTATTGAATCTGAGCCATGTTTGACAAAAGCAGATTTAGAGTCAATACATTTGACAGACACAACAGAGGAGATTGTGGCTGATCTGGTTTTGAAAACAACTTTCAAAGACAACATGCTAAAACTTGGAAAGGAACCTGAACAGAGTGGCAATGAGATGTGCACATCAGCACAGGTTTTTTCACTTAATGAACAGGTATCGACTCCTCTCTCAATTGAATCTTTTGAGTTTAACATATTTTAGTGCCGCACGACATTTCGGGTGTGTTCACGCTTATGTTTGGCTTTGTTACAGTGAACTCTAGTTCATTTCTTTGCTTTATCAAGAGTGAATATATTCGAACCTTGATTCAGACTAATACTGCTAAAAACATGGGTTTAGTCCACTACAGTGGCTGGTGCGATCTGTTAGGAATATGACTAACTTTATCTAAAGTATATCCAATTAGAAAAATAGGATGTGTTGTCTCATAACATTGGAATTCTTTAATTTCAAGACAAAATGTCTTGAGTGACTAATATTCGAAAAGGCTTCAAACATTTTTGTTTGTATAAATGGAAATCTGTTTCCAACGTTTTACAAGTGTTTTATGGGTTTGTAGCTGGTAAAAGTAAAACCATATATACATGGTAAAGCCACTTAATCTGTTACACTGCTTCATTTCACATGGAAAGTTCTTTTGCAAACTATACATCACAAAAGCCACTTAATCAGATTGTGGCTCCATCACAGATTTATTTATTTATTTATTGCCATTTCTAATAATTGTAACATTATCATGCTTGGCTTTTATCAGCCCAATTTGTTTAGAACAGAACTAAATCAAACAACTAGCAATCATTGGATTGGCAGCTATGCACACTGTCTGGTTTGTCCTTCTTTGAAGCCTGTCTCTTTGGAAGCAGTCGCATCTCTTATGTATTCAATCTAATGTCAGAAGATTACATAGACAGATATTCTGTAAAATATCTTTGTATAATAATTTTTGCTCAATACAGACACTAGGAAACTTTTATATTTTTATGATGCTTAATTATTCCTTGTCAGCTGCAGGCTCTGCAAAGTGAGCTTCATTTTCTTTCTGAGAAGAACAGAGACCAAGCTGAAGAGTTGCAGCTTTGGAGGCTGTCTACCTCGACCCCTGAGGAGACACCGGCTGAGGAAAGCAATGGCAGCTCTATAGTGGTAGTACATGAGGAACAGCTAGTTTTTTCATGCAGCTCTACTGCACCACAGTCTCGCATCAAACAGAGCAGGTACTGATCCATTTTGTGTTTTGTATATTAGGACACAATGGTAACAATAGTGTGTGCGAAAATATATATAACATCAAGCTACATTTATAGGAGCACTTGAGACAAGTACACACCATTAATTTGAGTCTTTGTTGTAGCTGCATGGTGCAACATGGGGGTCTTTACCAGCCTATGAGTTATTTTGAACATAGTAATGCAGACCACCAAGGAGATCATCAGACCTCATCTGACAGGAACACAGAAGCCTTGCCATTGATTCTTACGGTAATGGTAAATTAAATTGTCCTCTTGACTTGTTCTGTAAATTGTTCCTATTATGTTTAGGTTAAATTATTGACTTTATTGCCGAGTAGATGGTTACTTTTGCCTTATTTAGTTTTTCTTTCTTTACAGGAACTGATAGCTGATGGCAACAATGCATTGAATGACAAAAATGATCAGCTAAAAATGAAACTCATAACCATGAGTGGTCAAGACTTGTCCTCAGGAACCTTTGATCTTCACCACAATTCAGATAATCAGATAAATAAAATGGAACTAAGTGGAAATCAGCAACTTGAAAACCAGCCATCTAAAATTGCTTTCAGGCCAGAAAGCAGAAAGGATGGTTTAGCAGACAGTGGAAATAGGATTCCTGTAATTGATCCCAACTGTAACACAGTAGTATCCGACAGAAAAGATTATTTTATGTCTAGTCCGACACATGATGAGTTGATGATTGACACACATAGTAATAGAGAAAATGTAACGAAGGAAAAAAATAAACACTCTTTGACCTCAGACAGTCAGACTTCTAACACTGTTTTAAGAAAGACTGATGTAGACCAGCCAGAACTATTTGAGGTCACTGGTGTTACAGACACAGCAGGTGTTGAAGTTAAATGTGTGTACACTCAGACGGAAGAGTATAACACTGAGGTAGTGAAGGTCTCTGAAAGCCCCTTGCACAAACCAGTCGTCCTCCATGTCAGTACACAGACCCATAGTGAACGCACTATACAGCTAAAGAAAGAGGAGGAAGAGAAAGATGAGTGCACTCATCATAAATCACCCCCTCTCTCTCCTACCTCTGCATCAGAGACAGAAAAACTGCTGTTTTCTGGTTCATTCCCCATCCCAGCTAATCCAGCACACCTGGCAGAGCGAATTCGACGCAATCGTACTCGCATGTCTGCAGCATATGATGACACAGAATATGAACCCTATGGCCTGCCCGAGGTTGTCATGAAAGGTGTGTAGCGTTTGTGCTCAGAGCTCTTGTTGCCAAATGTTCTATTCAGGCTTAACAGGTCCTGTCATTCAGTTTCTCTGTAATTCACAGCATTTTTTTATTTGCTCACTACAGGGTTTGCTGATATTCCTAGTGGTCCTGCCTGCCCTTATGTTTTGCGCAGGGGGCTTCTGGGAACCGCTTCTTTGCCCATCTCCCTCAGAGAGCCTCCAGTCACAGAGGCTGATGAAGAAATTGACCCTTAACTATGTTCCAGGTAATAACACACATTTTACAGACATGTTTACATTTTGTTCAGCAGCAGGTGCAAAGTCTACAATAATAAAGCTTCCCCATTGGCTTAGGCACGTAGACTCCCAGACTCATTAAAACAGTTTATAAAAAAGACCACAGTTTCTACTGAGCTTTTCCCATAGTCAGCTGAGCTTGTGTGTCATGAGTAAATCTCCCAGATAACAAGATTGATATCATCTTTCCAGTTCACTGAGTAATGTAATTACGTTACTCACTATATTTAATTTCACCATAAAATAAATGGGCTGAAATTGTTGTTGAAGAACATCAATCACTTTTATCTGTCAAAGTCAAGCAGACTGCGCTAAACACAGCACAGTGAGCTAATCTTTTAGCAATATTAGAAATAACACACAATAAATAAAACACAAAATGCAAATAGTGAGTGTTTTATCCCCCCCACCCTTAAAAATGTTCTTCAGCTTGTGAAATATGACTGCTCGAGTCAGCGGTGCAAAGTGACAAAGCAAATACATAATCGTAAATAAGCTGAAAAGCTTGTTTTATCCGTACCTGGACTCGTTTAGCTGTAGTATGTGTCTGCCCATCTTTCTTTGTACATTTACTTGCCTGCCATTTCACCAGGTGTCCTCATATTCAGAGACATTTACATTTATCTTATTTATACAACTGAGCTGTTGAAGGTTAACAGTCCAATGCCTTTATTTTAAAAAATATTAATTAATAAACTGTTTATTAATTGACTTATTATGACTTTTTTTATTCTTGTTTTTGTCGATTTGCAGGTTTTTGCTAAGGAGATTTACCCGTCTGTAAGGTTCAGCTCATTAAAGAAAACAACCAGAATTTCGGCCTTCTGTAACATTTGTGTTTGTATTCACTTTCTGAAAGAAAACCCTTTGCCGATATATTGCCTTGTAATGTTTACTAGTTTTCCTTTTGAAAGACTTGAACTTTGGATATTCTTGTTGTTTTTATTTAATTTTTTTTACTGTATGTTTCTGGTGCACTGCCATAGATTATTGATTTGGTATGAATGTAATACATTATAGGCTCTGGGAGCGTGTGTGTAAGTGTATGACTCAACCTGAGCCTGTTTCCGCTCCATTTATGGTGATCTGTGAAGTGTGTGTGTGTGTGTGTGTGTGTGCGTGCATACTCGCTATGCAGTGCCTAGTTGATCTTAGTTCAACTAAAGATTGATATTTTTCCTTTCTTATAAGGAAGGCTTAAATTTTTTTTAATGAGAGTAATATATTTAAATAACGATCTTTTTTTCTTTTTTTTATATGGCAAATAAACAAGGAGCTGAGTGCATGTGTCCAGATTAAATGAGCTACATTTATTTTAGAGGAAGTCTTTCTGTGTACACTTTATTTTAATGTTTTGTTGCTTTTCTGAGTCTGAGATTCTGTCTCTATTGATTAATTTGATTAAAATATGCCAAAATAAAAGTGCAACTTGTACAGTGTGTTTTCTTACAATCATCAGGGGAAACTATTCAGCAGCTATGAAATTAATTTGGGAAATCTTCTGATTCTACTACTTGTCTTTAAAGGATCCAGAACCTTTACTGTATTTATTCTTTATCTGTAATATAAGTGTCTGATCAAGACAATCATATTTTAATCTTAAAATTGCTGTTTTAAATTTTTTTTCTCCTTTGTTAAATTCTGCATTTCTGCTTTAGGCTGAGAATGAGTTAATTGGATCATTTTCAGTCTTTCCTTCCTCCAGCAGACATTCTCATAAGCCTGTGATGGGGTTTTTTTTCTCCTCTTGATTAAGCCAGAATTATTTCCACCATTAAAAATATTTCTGTCTTGGCCATTTTCTTAAGGTGTACAAAATATTGCTAAATATCGGCTTCAGACCTCATCGATCATTTATTCAGATGATCGTATTTCACTTGGCTAGTGAACTTAGCAATAGACTAATGTGCATAACACTATTGCAAAATTAATTTACTATATAAATACTTATCTTTCTAATCAAAATGCAGAACGGTGAGTGTATTTTTATACACAAGTATTACTATTAATATTTTTGTAATTAATTAAACATTTAAACATTGCCCTGAGATGGACTGGCTACCCGTCCGGGGTGTGCCCCCGCCTCTTGCCCTATGTGTAGGCACAGCGGACCCCTGTGACCCTGGATTCGGGAATAAGCGGGTTAGAAGATGAATGAATTAAACATTCCAAAAAAATATTTTGATTAATCCCTATGGGCAAGTTTTTCATATGCAATACTATCAATTTAGATTATTTTCAGTAAAGTTATTCTCAATTAAAAAAAATTTTTTTTTTAATGGACAGAGTTGAAATAAATTGATCTTCATTTTTGTTTCTGCCCTCTTTAGTTATTAATGAATGCAGACATTAATTCAAGCATTTCTACAGAAGACAGAAGCTGAGTTAAAGGACTTCTGGTTGGAACTGTCTATATATCTGTAATCATTATGTATGAAGTATGGAACATCGAATGTCTATAACGTTAAACAAGAGCTTCAAACCGAGCCAAGCACAGGTCATGAAAACGGTTTAGACGTTTGACATAGAGTGAGATAAACGTGCAAGACTTATTTATGCACTGTGTGTTCTTGATGCTATCCTTTTTCTATCTCTCTTTCTCCATCCACCAACCCCCCCCCATTCTTCAGAAGCTCTCTGATCTCTGTCTTCACTCTGTTTTCTGTCCCGTGTCCTCTGTTCTTTCTCCTCTGTGGTACAGGCAGGCTGATGTAAAGGCATGGGAATGGGGAAACACCCCATGATTGTTTGCACACAGTCATTCTTCATTATTGCACAGAGGGAACTCCTGACCTTCACAGTCTGGAATTGTACAATTTTGTATCTTCTCTTTTTACTAAAGACAAGGTAAGAGAACATGTGCAACATTTTAAAACGGAGCAATCGAATATCTCTGCTTTAGTTTTTTAGTGTTAATCGTGTACTTAATAGCTTCCTACTATCTTAATTCAGTAGTATATTTAACGGTTCATCAAACCATGCACACGAGTCTGTTATCCGATACTGTGGAAAGCTTTGTAATACTGTTGTAATTAATTGTGTCAGGGGTTTGGTATTGCTTTGATGCGTATTGTTTACTTTTCTGATGGTTACAGTGTAACCATAATATAATAATTGAATAACCAATAGATGTGAAGATTTCCTTTTTAAATTAACCTTGCCAACATGTATATGCAACCTTCAGAAACAATGTTTATTGATCTAATCAGGGGATTATAAGCAGATTGAAGAATTGTGCTGATTATTCAGTCAAACCGAAGTTACTGAAAGTAGTAGATTTACATATAAACAGCTTAAGTTAAATAAAATTCCTTGATGAATGTATTTTCTATTCAACTTTACACCCACTGTACACATGTTTACACCTGTGCACCATGTAATACTTGCATTTCCCAACCGCACAGTTCAATGCTGCTGCTTTTTATTATGTTGAAACATAATTCTTGTACATCTAAACGTTGCATGCTCATTTTTTGCTGCCATTTATTTATAAGTAACTGCATTGAACACAGAACCACTGAATCTGTCATACATTTGACAAAGGGGTTTGTATTGATTTATATACTCTTGTTCTGTTGTCTATACGGTCTGTTCTATACAGACGCCAAATGTCCTGCTGTACATCAAGTTTCTATCAGTGATCTTTTGAGCACCGTGTTTACACAGACCTCCCGCCTGTTACTATGGCGTCATTTGTTGTGCTCTGATCTGTTATGCTTATGATACTCTGTCTCGTGTCTAGTTTGCACCAACATTTCTTTTTTCAAATTGAAAGAGTGGTGTTTAGCCATTTTTTTGGCTGCCGTGCTCCACAGGTTACAGTAATCTATACTGAATGTGCAGCCATGAGAAGGAGAACAGTGTTCGGTAATGGCCGGAGACAAGCCTGCCACCAGGGATGACAAGACGGTGCTGTAAGTAACGTTTATTGGGTTTTTAGCCGCCATAAGCAAACTAGACAGTCAGTAAACTTAACCTTTCATTTTCCGGTTTCTGGTTTTGTTTTGACATCATTAGGCAAAGCAGACGGCTATTAGAAAGCACATTTCCGTTGCAGTGGAGCTGACAAAACCTTCCCAGTGCCCCTGAATTAACACTCCTCAACCTTCTGGCCAAATCCCCAGAGAAGGCTGATGAACCATGCGCTGCTCCACGCTATTGACGATCCTGACAGCTGTGCTGCTGTATCTGGTGATGGGAGCGCTGGTGTTCGGCTGGTTGGAGGCTCCTAAAGAAGAACAGGCTTATGAACAGCTGCATAGGTCTCGACTCACATTCCTGCACAAGCACAACTGCGTTCAAGATAGCAGCCTTAGTGAGTTTACTCAGGTACATTTTTTAATGCTCTGGTAAATATCAACATCAGACGGCATACAGGGATTCTTATTACAGCCATTAACAGTAACCTGAACACAAAATAATCAGCTCACATGTAGCGTATAAACAAATGACTTGCCGTAAAATGTATTGGGGTGGCTTCCAGACTTCTGTTTGTCAGCGATTCCTTGCAGGCCAACTGGAGAAGACCATTTACTTTATGGCATGGATTCCACAGAATGTTAGAAAGATTCTTTTCAGATGTCGGGCATGAATGTTGATGCACATTCATGTTTCGTTAAAAAGACCTTGAACACTGACGTCCTTGTCATATTCAATATGAGATGGTTAAATTTTTACCCAAGAAGGGGTGGGAAGTGGTAGCCTGGTGGTTAAGGTGTTGAACTAACACAAAGACAGAAAGACTGCCGTTCGATTCCCACCTCCACCAAGCAACCACTGTGGACCCTTGAGCAAAACCCTTAACCCACACTTACTCAGTTATAGAAATGTAAGTCGCTCTGGATAAGAGCGTCTGCCAAATGCCAAACTGTAACTCCATCCATCTGCATTGAGTGACTCTAGCTTTTCTATCAGCTTGCATCAATCTGGTCATTCTCCAATAACCATCTCATTAAGACAGGGTTTGTGGCTCTTTATGAGTAAACTAGGAACTTCTATAACAGGTGTGTTTACCTGACATACACTGCTGTAGGTCCCCCAAAGAGTACATGAAATCTTCTTCTCCTTTCGGCTGCTCCCATTAGGGGTCGCCACAGCGGATCATTCTTCTCCACCCTACCCTGTCCGCTACA
>JAOTRA010000029.1:9092111-9106730 GCA_026260255.1 Pseudolaguvia tuberculata
CCAAGTCTAATGTGCGGATCATGGATCCGCTGTGGCGACCCCGAACGGGAGCAGCCGAAGGACAAAGAAGAAAGATTAGAGCCATCTTTACTTTTCATTGACATACCATATTACAAGCAGAGGTCTCTTGACCGCGATGTGCATTGTTGTGTTAAACACAGTTGCATTTGTGTTTTGTAGTTAACAGTAAAGGCTCTGCAGGTACTTCCTGAATCTGGATTGGGAGGTCCAGAATGTTGCCTGAGAATCAGTCTGCTGCCCCTCCGTCTCAACATAGATCAGGTACCATAACCTCCAGCTTCATCCACATTTCATGGAAACATGACTAATGATGAGCAATTAGGGGTTTAATGGCCTTATTTAGAGGAGCAACTGTGGTAACTTGGTGGTGCTATGAATTAAATGTTCACTCTTCCGGTTTCAGCAGTCCAACACCTTAAGCATTAACTATTTCACACACCATGTTAAGTAGAACATAGCTAGTATAACAAGTTGCCTGTATATTTCTTTTAGTGACTAACTGACTCTTTGCATGTAGTAGCCTACAATCTTTGAGGAGGAATATAATCACAGTAGGATGTACATCACAATAGTACAAAAATAGGAGATATGTAACATTAATTATGCAGGGTGTTTTATAATATTTTTAAAATATTGCTTGACATAGTGGTTTGCATGTTCTCCCCACGCTTGCGTGGGTTTCCTCCAGGTAAACCGGTTTCCTCCCACATGTACATTAGGTTGGATTGGTGATTCTAAATTGCCCATAGGAGGGAATGTGTGCCCTGTGAAGGACTGGTGATCTGACCCCTGCCTCTCGCCCTATGTACATTGGGATAGGCACCAGCAGACCCCTATGACACCGAATTAGGGAATAAGAAAAAAAACTTCTATACAAACAACTATAATACCAACAGTTAACACCCGCTGATCTTCTAAATATAAAGCTTAACTGGGAAAATTACTTGTCATTAAAAATTCCAACATTTGTATGAGTCTTGTGTTTATCCCATGTACATGCTAAAGATTACGGCTGGAATATCTGTGGTGCTATATCGAGATTATCTCTTTTTATATCTGTTTTGTTGTTTGTCCACAGGATGCCCTTTTCTTTTTAAAAGATTTCTTTAGTAACATGGCTGCTGGGATTAATCCGTATTTCCCTGTTGATCCGGCTGCAGAAGGTAAGCTCATAAAAATAAACAGGCATCAGTTATATGTTTTGTTTTCTGCATGCATGTATAAAATGCATTGTGTCTTTATTTCATAGTGAAAGCAGACATTACTCAGAAACCATCGGAGGAAGGAGAGTCTGGCACTGGATTGGGCCCCGGCCCCGATCTTACTGCTTCTATTGAGACAACGTATAGTGAGCAGAGCTCATCCTCTGCTGGCTCCTCCTCTTCCTCTGATCAGCCAATTTATTTCCGGTATAGCAACTATTTTATTACACCCGATTAGAAATAGCTGTTTTTTTGTTTTGTTTTTTATTTGCAGTGCTTTTGGATTTGGAACATTGACTTTATTATTTTTTCGATCTTATTAGAGAGTTCCGATTCACATCAGAAGTTCCAATATGGCTGGACTATCATGGGAAGCATGTGGCTATCGAACAGGTGAGGGTTTTTGACGCTGGATGAAAATGATCATCAGTAATGCTAAGACACATTCCAGACTAAAGTTTTTTTTAATTAAAATGAACATCTAATCATGTCAATAAATGTAAAATAAAATCGGTTATGTAAAGTATTTATCTGCTTAAATCTAGTCTGCGTTAGAAAAGTATACATTATTGTATGGTAGTTTAATCATGGGACCATGTGGCCTTGTTCTGTTTTTTATAGGGGACCTTTGCAGGGATTCTTATTGGCCTGGCACAACTCAACTGCTCAGAGCTAAAACTGAAGAGGCTGTGTTGTAGACACGGGTGATTAACTCCTACACACAAACATCTGTCAACATCTGGCTCATGCCTACAGGAGTCTGTACAAATCATGTAGCAATTTGCTCCGGATTTTGTGCATATTCACTGTAGTGAGGGGCACCAATGGGAGTGGGGTGGGTTAGGACGATTCTAGGTACTTTGGGGGCCCCGCAGAGATCTGTTTTACTAGTAGTAACCGTGCAGAATGGGTGTCGTAAGGGCCCCAAACTCATATTTTTTTATAGACTGCTAGCAGCAACCTTGATTAAAGTAAACTAAGAATGTTTTATTAACCGTTTTAGTTCTGGATGAAGTGTTTCACAGTATATACTATCAAATCATAAGTAAGAGTGGTTTTGGAATTACTGTGTATTGGTGTTTTGTGCCAGACTGCTCGGTGTTGATAAAGTTATTCAATACGCTGTGAACGAGTGGCTGACTGACATCAGGAAGAACCAGTTACCAGGCATTCTAGGAGGTGTTGGTCCAATGCACTCCGTGGTTCAGCTTTGTGAGTAGCCATGATTAACATTACTAATATATATTTTTTTCTACTATGTTCAACTATGAAACATGTAACACACATAACACATACGTCAGATTTGTTTTACAATTTCCCTACACCACCACATTGGTCATCGAACAACACCTCACATGATTTCATAATTCTACAGTTTACAGTTTTCTGGCATGGCCATCTTATAATTTTAAGCACAGAATTAGCTCCATATCTGTCTAGTATGTACCCCTACCTCTCGCATTATGTGCACTGGGATAGGTTCCAGCAGACCATTGTGACCCTGAATTAGGGAATAAGCTAGTAAGATGATGAATGAATGAATGAATGATGAATATAAAGTTTACATGATGCTGAATTGTTTCTTGTTGTAGTTCACGGGGTGCGGGATCTGTTCTGGATGCCCATTGAACAGTACAGGAAGGATGGACGTATAATTAGGGGTCTTCAAAAGGGGGCAGCGTCTTTTGGCACCTCTACAGCTTCGGCTGCGCTGGAGCTTAGCAACAGACTGGTTCAGGCCATACAGGTGTGTACATGCTTACAAAGGCATAGACATCAACAGGCACATACATGCAAGCATTTGTGTTTCCCGGTCTCTACAGTTAGTACCCCTGCCTCTTGCCCTATTGCCTCCAGCAGACCCGTGTGTCCCTGATTTAGGGAATAAGCGGGTAAGAAGATGAATGAATAAATGAAATATTAGAATCTGAGCTCGTATTTCTAAAACATTTTAGCTTACCACTAAAACTTTTCCTAAATAGCAGGTAAGGTTTTTAGTTAAGACTTTTCTGTAGTTACAAAGCTGCTGAATTAAACTTTTACTAGGAAATAGAAAGATGTTTTAAGCTAAGAGTAAGGACGGGACGGACTGCGTTGCTTTGGATTACTTCAGCATGCATACTTCTTCTTTTCCTTTTGGCTGCTCCTGTTAGGGGTGGCCACAGCGGATTGCTATTCTCCATACTACCTTGTCCTCTACATCTGCCTCTTTAACCCCAACTACCTGCATCTTTTCCCTCACCACATTTCATAAATGCATAAGAAAAGTGCAAAATGGTTATTGTCATAGTTAATGATTTGAAATGTCCCTACTTCAGTGTTTAGCTAATTATCAGACACGTACATGTGTGATCCTTGTAAACATTTAGTGGATATGCATTTGTTCATGTAACCAGTCTGATAATGGCTGATTTTTCGTACTACAATTAAGGCAATACTTTTTAAAAGCTTGTTGCGACAGATTTAGACGCAAAACACTTTTAAACAAAGTCCGAAAGGAAAATATTAAGAAGTCCTAAATTTAGAACTGACACGCCCATAGTTTTTAAGACTTTAGCCTTAAGATGTTTTGTGGTTTGTCTCTGGTGGCCTTGACCCGAGATATCACCAAAATTATATCTCATGCAAGAAACACATGTCCTGTTTGTTCTGCAGGCCACAGCAGAGACTGTGTATGACATCCTGTCCCCAACTCCTCCCCTAACTCGTTGCATCACAGAGGGACGTCCTGCCTCCCGTCCCAGACGCACCCCACAACCAGCTGACCTCAGAGAAGGAGTGGCCAAGGCCTATGACACCGTCAGAGAGGTAGTGTTTTACTGTACTGTACTTTTATAGCACATATGGATAAGTCTGGTTACACCACAGTTCTTATTATTCTATAAGTCATGATAATAATACTCACTCGTAATTACATTGTTTCTTTAAAACGATGTATGGGTCTGAATCTGAAAGTGTCCACAAGCTTTTGATCATGTAGTATAGCGCCTACTGAATACTATTGTTCCGGTCCATTTCACTAATCCAGCCAAGCCATGTGTTTGTTTCATGCAGGGGGTCATAGACACAGCTCAGACGTTGTGTGACGTGGCATCACGTGGACACGAGCAGAAAGGTCTACCAGGAGCAGTGGGTGGGGTTCTGCGTCAGATTCCTCCCACTGTGGTGCGTCCCTTAATAGTAGCCTCCGAAGCCACTTCCAACCTGCTTGGAGGTATGCGGAACCAAATCAAACCAGATGCACGGAAAGAGGACTTCTTAAAATGGCGCACAGACGATGGCCAAGAATAACTGCTCAGTTTTACATCAGTCTTTGTGCTAGTGTGAAACGTGGAAGCACAAGTGTGTGTGTGTGTGTGTGTGTGTGTGTATGAGCTTGTGAAAATGCGGATACCTCTGCGTGTATTAATGCAAAGATGAAGTAAGTAAAAGCAGCTCAGACACTCAGCACGACCTGGCATGTTTGGAATGGCTTCCATGTGGTAGTTGCACATGATCCTGTTCACCGTGCACATGCAGAACATTATTAGGTAGGCAGTTTGCAGCCATCCACCTGATCTGAACTTATGCAATCATATCGATTGGGAACGCTGTTTACTATTTAACAGAAACACTTGCTTAAACTTGTATTTGTTCTGTTTTCTTAATTACACACTGGGATGTTTCCTTATAGTTCTCTGATGCTTGGAATTGTTTTATATGTCCTTATCCAATGCATCCAGTTTTAAACACGATGAAAACCCAAGAGGGCATTTTTCTCGATGGGCATCAGAATGTAAAAGTGGCCTTTCTATAATAAAATTAAAATATAATCAAGTGATTCTTATTCATCCTGTGAAATGATCCTTTGACCCCATTATGCAACGCCCCCAGTGTTATTGTGCCATAATTACATCGATTTGAATGTTTCTTCTTCTGGTGTCTGTGTAGATGGTTTTATGACTCTCCCACATTCAACTTCTTATGCTTTTGTGTGTGTTATATGATCATTTTTAATCCTACAGGCTGAAGGTTAGTCTTCAGTCTATACGTCCAGTTTTCTGAATACAACCTCATTCGACTTTGTCTTGTTTAGTTGCCTTCTAATGTTTGTTCATTATAAATAACTAAACAGTGTATCATTTCCATGCAATATGGTCTGTATGGTAAAGGGCTTTTGGCGAGTAAAAGATTAAAAAAGGTATGTGGTTCATATGCTTTTTATGTTGTTGTTCATGCAGTTTAGGGGATGTGTGTATGGAGTGTCTTATGAATGGATGAATGAGGATGTGCATGTTTGTGGATTGAGTGTTGTTTTAATAGGGTGATTTACTAGCTATGAAAGTCGTAGCTTTTACTATGTGTTTTTTCTGTAATTATTACTATCATAATCTGTAAGATTAATATGTATAATACAAATGTGTAAACACAATTATGAAAAATAAATAAAACCAGTACGTTGGAATAAATGTTTGCAATTCGATCAGTTACTGTTACACAGACTACTAACCCCAACACAGTATCACTGTATATTTTTATTGTATACTATAGGGCTGTTTATAAACACAATTAAATTATTTCTCTTTATAGCATATAAATACACTATAATATATAATAATAGTAATTGTTTTCAATTGATTTACCTTTAAGTATCTATTGAAATCCTGCAGTGTATGTCAAACAATGTCCTCCTCCATTCCTGCTGTTATCATTCACAAATACTGTATGACCATTGTCTCAGAAGAAGCATGGAGGAAAAAATAAGGATGTCTCTGGCCTAGTATTTGTTGTATTTGTTTTCATCATCATCATCATCATCATTTTCTGACCGCTTATCCGGGCGGTCAGAAAATGCCCAGACATCCCTCTCCACAGGTCTTCTAAGGGAACACTAAGGTGTTCCCAGGTCAGCCGAGAGACATAGTCCCTACAGGAAGTCCTAGGTCTTCCTTGGGGCCTCATCGGCTGCCTGTTTCTGTCTGCTGTTTGTTTTAATTTTTTTAAGTATTGCAACAATATGATATATTGTATGAGAATCAGAAATGATTAGCCAGGTACAGTAATGGGCAACTTACAGCACAAAGAATTAGGCTGGGTTTAAGGTCAGACACAGAATTAATTCATTCATCTTATAATCCCCTTATTCCCTATTTTAACCTTATAAAATATGGCAGGCAAGAAAAATGACAATATTTAAAGATATATACACAGTGACATTAAAGAAGGATGAATTAGAGTTTGTGCTATGAATAGAAGGAATAAGTGGTGCAGGGCACTCCTCATTAAACTGACTGCATTGGGGACAGAAATAGTGTGAGGATGGGCTGGTGCCTCATGCCAGAGGGGATGGGCTAACTACGTTAAAAGGGGTGGGCTGTGATCCTCATTGCACATCTGTGGGTCCTGCAACTGTAAATTTACAGTTACAGCATTTGACAGACACCCATATAAGCAAAGCGACTTACAACTGAGCAAGCGTTGGGAAAAGAGAAAAGAAAGGGGAAAGGGATTAAATTTTTGTCATATTTTTGCACAAAATACAGTACAGTACAGTATACAGTACAACATATAGTGAAATGTTTTTCTTCGCATATCCCATCTTAGTAAGTTGTGGGTCAGAGCTGCTGCAGGGTCAGTAATGGTACAGCACCCTGGAGCAGGAAGGGTTAAGGGTCTTGCTCAAGGAACCAACAGTGGCGGCCATGAGCCCAGGTCTTCCTGGCGGCGGTGGTGGGGCTTGAACACAGGTCTTCTTGGTCTACTGATCAACAACTTGGCACCTTAACCATTGAGCCACCACTGTCCCAGGTAAAGGGCTTTGCTCGAGGGCCCACAGTGGTTGCTTGGTGGTGCTGGGAATCGAACCCCAGTCTTTTGTGTATCAGTCCAAGACCTTAACCACTTAAATAAAAACGTCATATTATGGCAGTAAGAAAATCGTTTTGGAAATAGATCTGTGTGACTGTGAAATTATTATTGACCATTGACCTGCATGCGCTGCGTTGTTAAGCTTGTTCATGGCCAGCAGATGGCAGCATCGAGCCTTAATGCTCATAGCAACAGTACAGAGGAAGAACAACACGTGAACGCAAGGCTAACTGCGAATAACTACTCTGCTTACACACACACACGTGTATATATTTTATTAAGTCATATTTAGATATTAAATTGTTGATATTTCCACAATGAAATTGTTAACACATAACATGTTGACGTCGCATGTGAAGGGAGTAACTAAAGGATATCCGTTGCTAATCAAGGTAAACATGCTAGCTGCTGTCTGAAGTGTAATTAGCTTAAATGGCAAGTATTTTAGGGCACTGATGCCTGAATGTAATAATAACATAAAGGTTTTCAATCGAATAGCTGACAATATCTTTACAAACGGTTTATTTCACACAAAATATAGCGATGATATAAGGACTTAATTTATGTTTCCAAATTTGTTGTAAAATTAAATTGTTTTGAATTATTCTGAATAAACTAGCGAGATTATTTTATTGTTCATAATGACTTCCAATATATATATGATATATTCATTCATTCATTCATCTTCTTACCCGCTTACCCTTTAATTCGGGGAAACGCTGCACTATTCCAGTGCACAGGCGAACAACCACACACATTCACTCCTATGTGCAATTTAGAATCACTAATCAATCTAAAGTACATGTTTTTAATCTGTGGGAGGAAACCAGAGTACCCGGAGGAAACCCACGTGAGCGCAGGGAGAACATACAAACTCCGCACAGAAGATCCCCAGTCCGGGAATCAAACCCGGGACCTTCTTGTTGTGAGGCTACCGTGCTAACCACTACGCCACCTGCCTCTCCACATATATGACAACTCTACATCTGCCGCTTTCACCCCAACTACCTGCGTGTCTACCCTCACCCCATCCGTAAACTTCCTCCTTGGTCTTCCTCTTTTCCTCCTGCCCGGCACCTCCAGCCTCAGCATTTTTCTACCAATATAACGTCTACCATGTCCCTCCTGTGCACATGTCCAACCCATCTCAACCTAGCCTCCCTCACTTGGTCTCCAAAACATCTTACATGTGCCGTCCATCTCATAAACTAATTTCTAATCCTGTCCATCCTCGTCACTCCACTCTTTGCATATATGACACCTAAAAAAAAGGTTTCTAATAACCTGCCATACTCTGATACCCGTTACACAGAACATTAAACATTTGAACCTCTGATTAAAATGTAATCCACCAATCACAATTCGCTTTGTTTAGTGCAAAATGTGTCTTAAATCCAGACGAATCGAATGCTTTGAGGCTGAATGAGTAAATATGAAAATCATTTGTTAATCCAGTCCTCTACTAATCATGACACTTGAAAATTCCCCGCCTGCAATCTGCCCTATTTTTGTCCTCCCCAAAGGCGACAGAGGTCAAACTGAATGAAGTGGAGTTCAACCCTCAGTTTGTGAGCAGAATGATACCAAAGCTGGAGTGGAGTGCTTTAATCCAAGCAGCCGAAGGGGTGAGTCTGGTTCAGCTTATATCACAACAAGAACCATATAATAAAACCATTAACAATCTTTTGTCTCTACAGCTGGGATACCTGCAGGACTTGCCCGGGGCGCCTGTATCAAATTATGAGAACGACGAAGACTTTCTGCGCAAAGTTCACAAAGTCCTTTTGGAGGTGAGAGGACTTCTAAAGGTTATGTTGTAAAAAATATTCACAAAAAATTTTATTCTCTCCAGTATTAAAACTATTCTAGTGCTGTCAGTAATATGTCATGTCTCACTAGTGTCTATTGTTCATTGTCTCACTAGTGTCCATTGTTCTATAGGTTTGTTGTATATAACATTGCAATAATTAAATTGCATTTAATTACATGTTCCAAATATGTATTATAAATTGGTCTTGATCTGTTACTACTAGCCCTTCAGCCTGGTCATGTTTCCTGTTTTTAATAGGTAGAAGTGATCGAGGGGAGTCTGCAGTGCCCTGAGTCAGGCCGAGAATTCCCCATCAGAAGAGGAGTACCGAACATGCTCCTTAATGAAGACGAGTCATAAAACATTTTCCTGATTCGAGTTTATTTAAACCAAACGTTTGTGGTATACAGTAAAATCCCATCAGGATAAGTTAACACCGACTATTGTTCCTCTGCTGTTATTTGAAACTGCTGTTTAATTACCAATTCCTCTAGCAGGGATCATGTTCATTCATTCATTCATTCATTCATCTTCTTACCCCGCTTATTCCCTAATTCGGGGTCACAGGGGTCTGCTGGTACCTGGGATAGGCATGGGTTGTGTTTTCTCAGTTAATGTATATGTATTCTTCACCATGTTATGTAATATACATTTTGATAAAATAGTTACTGTTTTATTTCATCTGATTCTTGTATCATCATATTAGATTAATAATAATCTTGAACATTTAATCAATTGATCAGTTGGATAATTTGGAGAAATCACATTCAGTCACATTTCCACAATGTAAATCTATCAGTAAATGTGATGTCACACTACACGTATATGACAGTATCGTCAGTACTTATATCACTGGCTGACTTTAAAAAATGAATTACTGTTTAATCTTTTCCAAAGGTGAGTTTATCTCTTGGTTTGTTATCCGAATGAAAACCAAAGAACCCTTGTGTCCTTGTTCTCGCTTGTAGTTTTCAGCATGGAAAGAAGGGCATTAATAATTCTCCCACCTTTTTTTTACAGAAGATTTGGCAAACGCTCTTATTCAGAGCAACTTACAACTGAGCAATTTGGGATTAAGGGACTTGCTCCAGGGCCCTTGGTGGTGCTGGCAATTGAACCTCTGTCTTTCTGGTAGTAGTCCAACACCGTAACCACCACTTTCTTAGGACCTGAGCTGATGTTTTTACACTGACACCAGTGAGACAGGAGTGACGTGGCGCTTTAAGGACTATATTGGGAAATAGAGAGGTCAGATGAGGAAATGATTTTTTTTTCCGATAGCCGGTATTTGTATTTCTCTTATTGCTGCACTACCGCTACTAACCACCTGGGGGGGGGGGGATCTCCGCCACTTTTTATAGCGCTAGATGTCGCCAAATCATCCGTCCACGTAGGCAGTTTTTATTACCAAGACTTATAAACAAACTCACTGTTCCTGAAAACATGTTTCAACACGAAAAGTTTCATCTCTCACTCTTCTTTCTATTAACTAAACTCATTATAAATTCCTCAGAGCAAATCTCCTCTACTCAAGTCTAAAAATGTGCAAAACCACTTCATGTTTAATTACAGTCCTCTGACTGAGGCTGTAATAAGCTTATAATGAAGGAGAGAGAGAGCAGCAGTAAAGCCGTCTTAAGAATGAATGATGGAGTAATTCACACACTGTAATTAACAATAAAACTCAAAGGAAAAAAGAAAGGGAGGACGGAAAGATAAAATAAACAGGTGTGGAGACTATATGAAAAATCTGAGATATGAAGTATATCAGTCATTTCAGCAAGTCAAGAAAATACTTGAATGTAGAAATAAGACCACCAAGATATATATATATATATATATATATATCATATAATTTCTTTTTTTTTGCTTTAATCTGCTGTGTACTAGTTACTAAAAAGCACCATAACTACAGCAAATAGTTTTTATATGTATGATTCAGGAAAACCACAAAAATCTTTTTCCCTGGTTAGGCTGATTCCTGTTGTTTAGCTGAACAAAGATAAAATCTTATGTGGTGTTTGCTACACCATAAAATGTTCTGCAACATGAAAAGCTTTTCTGCTTAACACAGCTTTGAAGAGTGATGATAAATCCTAATTTTCCTCCTTTCTTCCAGATCATTCTGTGTTCACGCTGCTTCTTCTAATCCTCCTTTTGACTGCTCCCATTAGGGGTCGCCACAATGGATTGCTCTTCACTACTCTGTCCTCTACATCTGCCTCTTTCACCCCAACTACCTGCATGTCTTCCCCTTCTGCCTGGCACCTCCATCCTCAGCTTTCTTCTACCAATATACTGCTTGTCCCTCCTCTGCACATGTCCAAACCATCTCAACCTAGCCTCTCTCACCTTGTCTTCAAAACATCCTACATGCGCTGTCCCTCTAATGAACTCATTTCTAATCCTGTCCATCCTTGTCACACCCAATGAAAATCTCAGCATCTTCAATTCTGCCACCTCCAGCTCCGCCTCCTGTCTTTTTGTCAACGCCACTGTCTCTAACCCGTACAACATTGCTGGTCTCACTACAGTCCTATAAACTTTCCCTTTCACTCTTGCAGAAACTCGTCGGTTACAAATCACCCCTGCCACTCCACCCTGCCTGAATTCTTTTCTTCACTTCTCTAACATACTCTCCATTACTTTGCACTGTTGACCCCATGTACTTAAACTCCTCCACCTTCACTACCTCTTCTCCCTGCAACTTCACCACTCCATTGCCTTCCTTCTCATTCACACACATGTATGTCTTACTCCTGCTGACTTTCATTCCCCTTCTCTCCAGCAAGTACCGCCACATCTCATTCTTTTCAACCTGCTCCCTACTCTCACCACAAATCACAAAATCATCTGCAAACATCATCGTCCATGGAGACTCCTGTCTGATTTCAATTGTCAACCTGGCCATCACCGCTGCAAACAAGAAAGGGCTCAGAGCAGATCTCACTATCACCTTGAACCAGTCCGACATTCCTACCTCACACCTAACTGCTGTCACACTGTTGTCATACATGTCCTGAACCACCCTCACATGCTTCTCTGCTACACCTGACTTCCTCATACAATACCACGACTCCTCTCTCGGAACCCTGTCGTACGCTTTCTCCAGATCCACAACCACACAATGCAACTCCTTCTGGCCTTCTCTATACTTCTCCAACAACATCCTCAAATTGTATCTGTAGTACTCTTCCTTGGCATGAAACCATACTGTTGCTTCCACTATTCTTTCCCATAACTTCATGGTGTGACTGATGAACTTTATTCCCCTGTAGTTACTGCATGTCTCCGTTATTATTAAAAATGGGTACCAACCAGAACACTCCTTCATTCCTCAGGCATCCTCTCACCTTCCAAAATCCTGTTAAACAATTTAGTCAGAAACTCCACTGCCATCTCTCCTAAACATCTCCACGCTTCTACTGGAATGCCATCTGGTATACTGTTGCTGGTGCGAAAATACCAGTAGATCAACAGTTGATGAAAGACTTTCCTGAACGTTCTTGCTTTAGTTTGGCTAAAGTCTTAGATATTACTTTTATTTCCTGATTTTTATTCTTAGGTTTTTTTTTTTTGGTTTTTTTTTAAACAATAATACAGCATTAACATTGTTTATGTATGCATTGTGTATGTATCTCTCTCTCTCTCTCTCTCTCTCTCTCTCTCTTCTCAATTCGTTATCTCCTTATATCCCCACATGGTTAATTTTCCTATCCTTTTTTTACAATGTCACTTTTAAGACTTATTTTTTCATTTCTTTCTCTAATAAGCAATACAATGCATAATATCTCCCAATGCTTCATTTGAAATGCATGTAGGTTGCTTCATATCTCTTTGATCATGAACTTTTTTCCCCTTGTGGAAACCAGCCAAATTTTCCCACAATGCCCTCTTCATCAAATATTCTTAAGTATTTAGAGTCAGAATCATATGATTCAGTATCTCGTCTAACCTTGAACACACACAGTCTTTTTAAATGCCCTCAAGTTGATGGATGGTATGTACTGTTCAGAGGGTGGATTAGGTTTATATCTAATGTAAAAGTTTTTATGGCAATTTGTAGGTGGCCGGATAGTAAATTAAGTTTTTATATCTAAAACTTTTACGCTCGTTTGTCGCAGGGAAAAAAGCAAAAAGAAAAGTCCAGTGGTTCATGGGAGGAACATTAAAAAGAAAGTTGACCCACTAAAATAGCCTCCTCCAAAAAGTTCCGAGTCGCACCGCAAAAATCCCAAGCATTGCTTCAGCACCACACTCGACCTCAAACACACTCAGAGGAAAGCCTGCAATTTCTGTCTTACCTCACCGGCAGCTGAACATTTAACGGAGCTATTCAGTATTTCTGCTGAAAATTATTACCAACATGGGGTTTTTTTTCTATACAATAAATGGTTTATAATAATGTGCGTCATAATTTACGCGCATTGGTTCATAAGGGATCTATTTGCGTCTAAAATGTACGACTAAAGGGAATGATGTACATTTGCGCGCTATATAACTCCAATCTGATAAACAGGCAAAGCTAGTATGTGTAAGTTTACAGCACGCAAAGCAACGTGATGCGCAGCAGTGCGCACTAAAGCAGATAAAACCCGCACGTAAACACGGCGTGGGTCAGTCACCAGGTGCAAACGGCACACAGCGCAGCCGCATCACTGCGCACTCAGAGCAAAGAGGAACGAACGGAGTGTTCTTTAAACCCTGCACGGATTTTTTAACTACCCTTTTTTATTGAACAGCCATGTGGATCATCAATCTCGCACTACTTATCCTGAAGTTCTCACTCTCGGCGGAGGGCTTTTCGACGTGCCACTCGTATGACTTGGAGGATCACAAGTCGAAGAGGATAGAGGCGGTGCGCGGGCAGATCCTGAGCAAACTACGCATCCGAACACCACCCGCTCCCGCAACAGCCCCGCAGCCGGAGTCCGTTCCGTTCGAGGTCATGCTGCTTTATAATAGCACCAAGGATCTGCTGAAGGAGCGCGCACGTTACGCCGAGTCTGCCTGCGAGCGCGAGAGCAGCGAGGAAGATTACTACGCCAAAGAGGTGCAGCGGATAGACGTGCTTCCTCCACGCGCCGATTCCAGTAAGGAACTCAAAACTATCATTTTACAGTAAATTCATTAATCAATAGTCACATTGTTTCCAGAACCCCATTCCGGGCTCTTGAGCAAGGCCCCTAATTGCTCAGGTGGATAATTGGAATTAAATGTAAGTCATCCTGGATGAGGGAGTCTGGAAATTGTTATGGTATTTATCAATACCATAACGTGTGACGTCACATTACACTTTATCACTGATCATTCGAACTTTTACAGTTAATTTAACATGTCCACTTAATTTTCTTTTTAATGTTTAGTTCTCTGAGTGTTTTTTCAGGTTCAGGTACAGATGTTGGTTAAACCCAGTTTGTTTGTACTCCAATACAGATGTGTGTAACGGTGATGCAGCACATGATGAGGCCAGTTTAGGAAAGTTGGTCGTCTACCCTGCCCCCCCCCCTTTTAACAGTCCAACACAAAATAACTCAATGTATATAATTTTTATATCATTTATTATTATTATTATTGATTATTTTAAATATTTAAAGGCTACTCCTGCTGCATCCATTGTTTAAATAAATTGAGTATAAATATATATATATATATATATATAAGGCGGCGCGGTGGCGGAGTGGATAGCACAGGCGCCTCACAACAAGAAGGTCCCAGGTTCGAATCCCGGCCGGGATC
>JAOTRA010000029.1:9108001-9118063 GCA_026260255.1 Pseudolaguvia tuberculata
ATGTGTGCTGGGATAGGCGCAGCAGACCCCGTGACCCCGGATTCGGGAATAAGCGGGTAAGAAGATGAATGAATGAAAATGAATATATATATATATATATGTGTGTGTGTGTTATTAGGTATTTTTAGCTACTGGAATATTGTGATTCCTGCAGTAGTGAAAGGATAAATCCAATTGATTGTACTCTATAATGGACCAGAATATCAATCAATCAAACAATCGATCAGTTAGACAACCAATCATTCAGAGAAAGTAGCTTTTTGGTCTTTGTTTTGTATCTGTATTTGTAGGAGTTTGATTCTGCTGTCTCATTGTGTGATTGTAGTTTACATGTTCTGACTGTGCCTTAGTGGTTTCCACGGGATATTTTGGTTTAAAGAATTTAAATTGTAATCTGTAATTGTAGTGTGGGATAAGTTGGTCCCCATTTTACTTAAAGTCATATTAGTTATTCCCCCTATTAATCTATCTATCTATCTATCTATCTATCTATCTATCTATCTATCTATCTATCTATCTATCTATCTATCTATCTATCTGTCTTTGTCCATGTACTGGTCTTTCTGTCTGTCTGTCTATATATCATTGATTGTAAAGAAAAAACCTTTACTTTTAAAAATTAGTTTTCTTTAATAACAGAAGCGGGTGGTGCCGTGGCGTAGTGGATAGCATGGTCGCCTCACAATACGAAGGTCCTGCGCTCGATTCCCGGGCCGGGGATCGTTCTGTGTGGAGTTTTCATGTTATCCTCGCGCTTGCGTGGGTTTCCTCCGGGTACGCCGGTTTCCTCCCACAGTCCAAAAATATGCAGATGTGGTCGATTGGTGGTTCTAAAATGTCCATAGGAGTGAATGTGTTGCCCTGAGATGTCTATGTGTTGCCCTGAGATGGCTTGCCCTATGTGCGCTGGGATAGGCGCCAGCAGACCTCCGTGGCCCCAAATTAGGGAATAAGCGGGCAAGAAGATGAATGAATGAATGAATGAATGAATAACACAAGCTTGAAGATATGTTATGTCTCGAAACCTGTACAAACAACATTGGGGGAAACTGCTCCCAGAGGGTCATTATATGTCCAATCAGATGACAACTAGCTCTTTCAGTCCAAAATGGTTTCATTGGTTTTCTTGGGAGACTCATAAGGGGATTTTAATTTGGAACGGTAGGTGAATTTAATTAACGTGTGGTAAAAGTTCTGAAAAACCACCCAGACCTTTAAAGAATGCACTTCTTATTTCCACAGACACGATAAACACAGTGCCTCAGAGTCCATACTTCAGAGTGGTGAAATTTGACGTCTCGAATGTAGACAGGAATTCTAGCACACTTGTCAAGGCAGAGTTTCGCATATACAGGGTACAGAACGCACATGCACAAGCCACGGAGCAGCGAGTGGAAATATACCAGGTGAATTCTTTCAACAATATTTGTGAATAAGCTTTTTAACTTTTGTAGACAGAAGCTATAAATAGTTTTCAATCCATAACTATTTTCTTTTTCTTTTTCATTTTTCTTTTTCCAGATTCTGAAATCTGATATTACAGGTTCTCCTCATAGGTACATAGATTCCAGAACGGTACAACCACGAGCCAAGGCATCATGGCTCTCTGTTGATGTTACAGAGACTGTAAAAGAGTGGATGGCTTATAAAGGTCAGAGAATTCCAGCAGTCACATCATAGTCATATTGCATTTGTACCATCAATCGGGGCAAATGTTTTATCTGAAATAATAGAGCAGTGTGGAATGTTTGGACCAAAGGATTTTATTTGTTGTGCTAGTTAGGAAGCTGTTTGTGCATTTGTATATTGTAGTATTGTTTCATTAAAATGAAGATAATTATACAGAATTCTATGTTCTTTAAAACGTTTTCATGATTTTTTTCCCCCTATTCTCCTCTGCTCAGAGAAGAACTTTGGCCTGATGCTCAGTGTTCATTGTCCTTGCTGCACATTTGTACCATCTACAAATAATATAGCACCCAACAAGAGTGAGGAGTTGGAAGCTCGATTTGCAGGTCTGGGTCTTTTTTTCTTTTTTCTTATCCTATCTCAAATATCCTACTTACTTCCTCTTAATTGATGCAACTCCAAACCAGTATTGGATATATTGACATAATACTGGCATCTCCATTTTACAGGAGTTGACGATGACCTGATTCGCCATAATAGGAGACCAGGTGTGACGAAAGGCCCAATAGAGTTCAGTACTAAAACACCGCACCTCATACTGACCTTACTGCCTACAGACCGTTTGGAGAACCCCAACAAAAAGAACCGCAAAAAGAGGGCAGCCGCCGATGTTACGACATGCTCCAGGTACAGCTAGAAAGGCATCAAAAACAGCTATAAGGTTTTGGGGACATGCAAACCTGCATGCAAACGTCTTTATACATGTTTGCAAGAGCATGTATAAAAGAGTCTCTGTATTGAGCTGTACTGTAAACTTACTGGCATACAGTGTTCCCACTGTTTGCATGCAGTGACTTGCTCAGGGAGTGCCTTGTATTTAAGTGTGGAAAAAATAACAGAGATGTGCCTAAACCTTTTTCTCTGTGCACCTTCTCATTGCTGTATAATCGAGAGACAGTTGAAGAATCAGGCTTTAACCAGACTACTTACAAAACACAATCGAGTAGATAAAATAATCCTGCCGAGTCTTTTGCAATGTTTTAGTTGGTTTATGCAAAATAACCAATTTCCAAGAGCAAATGTAAGTTTGGATGGATCGAGCAGCTGATGGACACAGTTTGTGAGAAAACTGCATTATATGGCCAAATTAATTGGGACATCTGGCCATATTTGTATATGAATTTTTAAACATTCTACTCCAGATTCAGTCTTCCTCTTATTCTATAATAACCTGCACACTTCTACAAAAGTAAAAACGGTAGTGAATTCAGACATTAATATTGGTTAAGAAGGTCAGTGTTCCAGTTCATCCTTAATATGGTCCATGGGGTTATGTTAGAACGCTTGTGTCCTTTTTTGTAATTGTCTTTATGACCCTTGCATGCACAGCTGTATTGTCATGCTGGAATGGTGCTTAAGCCTCATTATTCCAGTAAAGGGAAATCTTAATGCAACAAGAAAAAAAATTGTAAGACATTTAGACAGTTGTGTGTTTAGTGATAATAGTTTGTGTATGAGTGTGATGGTTCTTTGTCAAAATATTTTTGGCCATATTTTGGATGTACATCAGTTTTAATATTAAACAAATACACCTTAATGTTAATGCATTTAACCTCTATTTGAATAAAGAGTAACACATGTATGTCTCTGGAACAGAGGTGGGTAGTAATGTGTTCTATTTGTGTTATCATGTAGGTTTAAAGGTAGGATTAACTGACCTTAGTTTTATTCTTTGCTACATTTAATGCTATTAGTTAGCTGACCTTTTTAGGCGTATAACATAGCTCAATTGTGACCTGACCAACCGCAGAACTCCCAGATCATAGCACTGCCCCCACTAGTAGGAACTAGGCATGCTGATCACTTCGTTCACCTCTCTCCTTACCCCGATAGTCCCATCACCGTGGAACAGGGTAAATCTGTACTCATCAGAACATATTAACTTTTTCCATTGCTCCACATTCCAATCTTTTTGCTCCTGACCAAATAAAATCCTTTTTTCCCAGATTAGCCTAGCAGATAATACAGTTTTATTAAGATTACACAGCGGTTGCTTTCAGATTGTTTGTGTGTAAATGCTATTACTTTCACTAATAAATATAGCCATGGGTTCTGTTGTTGGTTTTTTCCAACCATATTTTTTCCCAGAAAATGATGGTTCTGCATGACCTCTCCAGTTTTAATGATGCCTTCTTAACCCAATTTCAGTAGCTTTAGCAGTATAAATGTTTTTTTAGCTCGATGCATGCCATTAACTTAAGCCTTCTGAAACAGACTAACAAAGGCTCTTATTCATAATTATCTATGGAGTGATTATCCAGTTGGAGGCTCTTACTTATTTGCTTAGCTAAATCCAGGTAGTAATGTTTTTTTTCTGGACCATCTGTGGTAAGTTTTTTTAGAAAGCTGACCTAGCTTTATAGGTATCTATCAAAGCCTACCATAATTTGATCCCAGCTACCATTCATTCATTCATTCATTCATCTTCTTACCCACTTATTCCCGAATTTGGTGTCACGGAGGTCTGCTGCGCCTATCCCAGCACACATAGGGCGAGGGGCAACACATAGACAAACAACCATTCACACACACACTAATCTGCATGTTTTTGGACTGTGGGAGGAAACCGGAGTACCCGGAGGAAACCCACCCAGGCACGGGGAGAACATGCAAACTCTGCACAGAAAGATCCTGGCCCGGGATTCAATCTTGTGCTATCCACCACGTGACCCCAGCTACCATCTAATAATAATTCAAATAATTCAGGAGCAAATATTTTGTGATTCTTGATTAGTATTTGTCTATTAAATGTTTATTTGGTTTGCTTCTATAGGAATGCAGATCAAAGCTGTTGTTTACGGTCCCTGTACATCGATTTCCGTCGGGATCTGAATTGGAAATGGATTCATGAGCCGAAAGGATACAAAGCCAATTTCTGTGCTGGCAACTGCCCCTATTTGTGGAGTGCCGACAATCACTATAATATGGTGTGTGAATAATGCTTTCTATCTGGGTTGTGTTTAATCCAGTTTAATATCTTAGTTAGAATAAAATGCATTTTTTGTCTTCTAAACCTTTTACAGAACTGCCCATTGTGTTTCACTTTGTCTCGTCCAGATTTTGCCACTTTATAACAAAATGAACCCTGAAGCCTCGGCGTCCCCCTGCTGTGTGCCTCAAGACCTGGAGCCTCTCACTATCGTTTATTTTCTTGGTCGGACTCCACGGGTGGAGCAGCTGTCAAATATGGTGGTGAAATCCTGCAAATGCCGCTGATTTTGGAAGGTACCGAAGTAGACATGCTGTGAAGATACAGCACACGGAAAGGACACAGGAGACACAGTTGAGTATGGACAATATCTGTGGACAGCCAGAAGAGTTGGTGTGCAGGTTTTGGTCTTGTCAGGTTCCACTCATTGGGAGTTGTTTCAGAGAGTTGCACAGCATTTATCCGTAATTCCAATATTGTAGGCTTCACCAAGCAAAAGTGTTTCAGGTACATAAATGCCATTCAGTCTTATTTTTCAAACGGTTTCTCTGCTGTTTTTTTTAGTCTGATCCTTGGAGTGTGGATCTAGGGATCTAGTTGTGCAGGAGCAGTTTACTGTAGATCTGTAGAGCAGTTGTTTTGTATTACTGTCTACACAAAGTGTACATATTTTTCCAGACAGGTTTTATATGTTTTATATATACCAAATAAAACTGATTATTTGACTCATAAATATGATTGATATTCACTAAAAGCTGAAGATTTGTGTTGTCAGCTCAGCAGCTCAATGCGGTTCTACCTATTAGGACTCCGGGTATAAACAGGATAAAAACCTGTTGCCGGAGATTTATACAACTGGTCCTCAAGGGTTTGTGGTGATGCAGCAGGGGGAAAAAAGACATTTGAGAAACCAGAGACTGATAGAGCACTTTTCACGTCCTCTATAACAGGCCGAGTGATCTTTATGACTAGTATATTTATATGCCAACCTCAAACTCATCTATACTGCTGAATCATGGGATTTACTCTAGCTATGGGAGCCTTTTGTTTCCTTAGCCTACATATTGCATCTGTTTATGTTTTTTCCCATCCGTTCTGCCCCATAAAGCCTTAGTTTATACTATAAAGCTTGAAGCTGTAAGCCTTGGCATTGCATGGCACCGTTTGTTTTTTAGAGGAGATGTTAACTTTTTTCTGCCACTCTAATGTTTATCTGTGTAGCTCTGTGGCCACTGAGGGCGCGCATTGGGAAATGAGAGGCTTTCTGTGTCTGGCTGCCAAAGTTAAAACAGGCCAAAGGCATACCTCTGTCTTTCGGGCCCTATAAAAACAACTTTTTATAACCCATGAAAATGGGATGCCGAGAAAGAGAAAGCAAGTCAGAAGGGTGGTAAATGCAGTTACATAAGTATCTCCTAAATAAGATTAACCATCCAACAGTCTGTGTGTCTCCAAAACAAAAACCATCAATGCAGAGAGACTGAAATCCCCATTCAGTCATTCTGTAGGCTAGAAAAGGATATAAATTCATTTGGACTGATTTTAAAAATGATCCAACAGATATAAAATGGTGCGTTGATACATACATATTGTTGGATTATTAGTATATTCTTTCATTGGGTTATAAAAGACCTAAATTGTTGGGTTATGTATAATCTGTTGTGGTGCTGTTATACTACATTGATACAACATTTATCTTTACAACTTTATAGATCAACTTTTTAATATATTATCGACCTGCAGTGGCGATCACGTTTTTCTTTTTTATCAAAAGAAACCTTTTAAAAAGCAAATGTTTGTTTCTAACCGAAAGGATTTCCTATATAATGATGGGATAGGCTCCAGCGGATTGCCGTGACCCCGAATTAGGGAATAAGCGGGTAAGAAGATGAATGAATAAATGAATGATGTGATAATATCAGGGCAAAGGTTCAAAGATTTATTTATTTTTTTCCTTTGAATGAGTGGAATATTGATTGCTATAAGTTTGAATCTCATTCATTATTTCCTTAATTTTTAGATTTGATTTCAGTTTGAGAGAAGATGTCATAGGTCCATCAAATCTTCAGAGAAACTTCATACACGCCTGCCTACTTCCTTCCTACAATCCATTCCAAACCACAAAGTAAAGCAGACCAGGCCTGATTCAGATGGAAGTCATATTCCTAGGCTTTTTGTGGACACTTAATGAAAGTGTAGTCAGATTGGCTTGGATTGGACTTTTTAGAAATGACATGTCTAAGAGCAGCAAAGAAGAAGTTCACAGTTAATTATAATTTACTACGTATTTGCTCACTAAAGCTACAGTTCAGTGCGGAGGTAAAGTTCCTGTGTGCATTTATTTTCATCCTCATAGCATGAGTGAAAGAACCGCCAGGAAAACCACAAACTACAAGTGTTACTATTTTTAAAACGATACTTGGCACATGGGATATTTGACCATAACTGCACCCATTTTGGAATAGTTTTTCTTTAAATAAAACAAAAAGACAGTAATAGCGAAGCCAAATATTTTTTTAATAAAGAAAGATACTTTTAGTTGTGCGTTTGTGTAGTCGTTAACACGGTCACCCCACAACAAGAAGGTCCCTGGTCCCTGATTCACAGGCTGGGGGTCTTTCTGTGTGGGGTTTAAATGTTCTCCCTGTGCTTGCCTGGGTTTCCTCCAGGTACTCCGGTTTCCTCCTAATGTCCAAAAACATGTAGATTAGATCAATTAAGGGTTATAAATTGCTCATAGGAGTGAATGTGTGTGTGTGAATGGTGGTTTGTCTATATGCGACCCTGCGATGGATTGGTGACCCGTCCAGGGTGTACCTCTGCCTCTCGCCCTATGTGAGCTGGGATTGGCTACAACAGACCCCGAATTAGAGAATAAGCAGGGTAGAAGATGAATGAATGAATGAACATTCATAATTCCATGGTGCAGATAATGATGTAGGCTATTAAAAAGCTAATTAAAATAAATTTTTAATATGTAAATTTTTCTAGGAAATGTACCTAAATTTGTGAGGCTATTTTCACAAAGACATATTTGATGATATATTTTTGTCTTTTGTCTATTGTCTATTTCTCTTTGAAAAAGATTTTCAACATAGTACAAAACAAAGACCTCAGAATGTTGTGTAGGAGTAAACCGCGTAGCTATTCTACAGTCTGCTCAGCACTTTTCTAAAGCTTGTCCTGACAATGTAATCCTAAAAAACACGGTTTAATAATAGTCGTATTTCCTGTGGTTTGCGAGCTCAATATCAAGGATTTCACAGCAGTCTTTTCCAAATGCCTCAATTAATTACCGTTTCCCAGTTTATCCTGTTTTTTTTTGTAAATAAATTTTGTAGCAAGGTAACAGCAAGATAAAAATCTGTTGCTGAAATTCTCGTTTGCAACTCTTAAATTTACTCAACATTTATTATATTAGGGAAGCGGGGAGGTTTAGTTATTAGCACGCTTGCCTCACAACAAGAAGGTCCCGGGTTCGATTCCCGGACCGGGGACCTTTCTGTGCGGAGTTTGCATGTTTTCGCCGCGCTTGCATGGCTTTCCTCCGGGTAATCCAGTTTCCTCCCACAGTCCAAAAACATATACATTAAGTTGATTGGTGATTATAAATTGCCCATAGGAGTGAATGTGTGTGTGAGAGGTTGTTTGTCTATGTGTGCCTTGTAATGTACTGGCGACCTACCTGTCCAGGGTGTACCCCTGCCTCTTGTGACCCCGAATTATGGAATAAGCGGGTAAGAAGATGAATGAATGAATGAATGAATTAATGAATTAATGAATGAATTTATTATATTAAGACACTTTATGTAATATACTGTTCAAATGAAACCTGAATCAAACTATTCATGGCTTATTTGGATAAAGAGCCAATTTGTTGTCTTGATTAACTTCTGCCTGCGATGGACTGGCAAACTGTCCAGAGTGTACCCCTGCCTCTCGCCCTATGTGCACTGGGATAGGCTCCAGCAGACCCCCGTGACCCCAAATTAGGGAAAAAGTTGGAAAGAAGATGAATGAATTAATTAATGAATGATTAACTTCTCTATATGACCATTTTTTTATTTTCTATTTTTTTTCCAGCGGATATTTGACAGTGTATGTGCAAAATAAAGTAGAGATTAGGATTGACTGTGGGGGAAGATTAATTTTTTAAACAGTAGCCATCAGTTGTGTGGGTGTAGAGAAGCAGTGGTAGGTGGGGCTGAGCTAAAGGCCTTCAGAGGTAGAAATTAAGGAAGCTTTGCCAGCCCTGTGGTGAGACTCCTTGCTAAACTACCATCATGTGTTTGTCCTCTTGGCTCTAAATACCGCCTTCACTATGTGCACCCAGCACTTATCCCCACAGCCTGGCTTGCCAGTGCCATTACAAAAGCCATTCCCAGTGCTGTCTCCTACTGGCCTATTCTGTTTTTCTTTCTTATTCTTTTCTGCCACTATAAGCATTTAAACCTGTCCAGCAGTAAGTGATGGCTTATACAGTGTGTTTAGACCTTCCCATGAACTTGTTTGCACTTGTAATCTCCACCAGGTTTGTGTATATATATTTGAGGTTTAGATGTATGTATGGTATGTTGAGAATCTGGTCAGAGAATAAACATTAATGTACTCGTGTTAAAGTCACTTAAACCTAAAACAATCTCTACTCACTGCCTTCGACACACAGGTGTCAAAATCATAGCACAATATCACACAAAAAAGCAGTCCGATTCTCTCATACTGCCTGAAGAGGGCGCCATTTTTATCCTAGGATAATTCACTACTTAGCAAAAATATAGACCAAAAACATGTACATTAGGTTGATTGATTCTAAATTGACCATGTGTGTGTGTGTGTGTGTGTGTGTGTGTGTGTGTGTGTGTGTGTGTGTGTGTGTGTGCGTGTGTGTGCGTGTGTGTGCGTGTGTGTGCGTGTGTGTGCCCTGAGATAGAGTGGTGACCTGTTCAGGGTCTACCCCTGCCTCTTGTCCTATGTGTGCTTGGATAGGAAAAAAGCAGGTAAGAAGATGAATGAATGAATGAATTAATTAATTAATTAATTAATTAATTAATAGCTTTTTATGAACTAGTGGTGGATGTTTAGACAGGTAAGGCCATAGTTTACCTTTTTATAGGTATCAAAAGTACAGTGTGCTACGTACTTCTGTATGGAGATGCTGACAATAATAATGATCACAGAATGGAAAACAGTGCAGTTCAGACCAATATTTCAATATTTGTTGAAACTCTTAATGACTGACATCTGCACAATGAAAAAATCGTGTGTTAGAATTATGTTCTAATTTCTACAGTATACAGTTATTAACTGTCTTTTATTGATTAATAGAACTTAAAAAGAAAAAAATACATACAACCATCATCAATCTGTAAAATATTTTAGTTAATGAGGGTACTTTAAAAAGTCCAGCCCAATTTGAAATCTTGGGGATTATTTTAATATATATA
>JAOTRA010000029.1:9118163-9130115 GCA_026260255.1 Pseudolaguvia tuberculata
GAGCTGTTGAGGCGAGTGTTAATGCAGAGGTGTGTGTGTGTGAGTTGTTGAGGCGAGTGTTAATGCAGAGGTGTGTGTGTGAGTTGTTGAGGCGAGTGTTAATGCATGCAAAGTGTCCCAATTCACCGATCAGCTTTTTTAAAAACTTTTTCTGTGTGTGAGTCCAAGCAGACTTCGCTTAAGGACATTTCCCAGAATTCAGTAGTTTCACATTAATGAAGTGTTTTAGTGGATTTTTTCGATGAGCTGTAAGAAAGTGGTCGAGGGTAAAAGCCAAATTATAAGCCAAAGTTTATTCATTTAATATATAAAATATTTGTTTGCATCAACACACCTACCAGCACTTTTCCTTCTGAGGGGCGTGTCATGGTGATGATGATGAGTATATTACACACTTTGTGGAAGAACGTAGGACTAGGAAGTTGGACAGGACCTACTTCCAGCTTTATCCTGGACTTTTCTGATATTAAAGACGCCGACCTGCACAATGTTTACACTCAACTGCTATTAATCCTTTCGGCTCCTGCGACCGTCTGCCACTCGCTGTATTAACTTTGTCTCACTCCATTGGTTAGATGAAGCCGGTGGTTGTTAAAGGCGGAGGTGTTACTGCATCGTTCAGTGGTGCTTCGAGGTGTTTGGTTAGGAAGAATCGCAGTCATAGGCAGAAGTAGTAGTAGATGGTCAGCACTGTTGTACCTGCTGGTGTCCATGGTGTAGCTGGGAATGATCAGAAGCTCTGCCTGCTATGTTCTCCTAGTGTTTGTGTACTCCAGTTTCCTCCAACAGTGTAAAGTATGAATGTTTAATCCGGATGAAGGCAATGATCTTGTGATGATTAATTTTTACAATTGTGTTTTAATACTTCAGGAACTTTCAAACTCACCATAGAATTCACAGAAGAATATCCCAACAAACCACCCACGGTCCGATTCGTATCCAAAATGTTTCACCCCAATGGTAAGTTTCTCTCTGAAAACTCTTCAGTTGCTTAATACACACGTTTCTGTTTATTTTTCTATCCTTATTTTATGGGCTGTATTTTTAGTTTATGCAGATGGGAGTATATGTTTGGATATTCTTCAGAACCGCTGGAGTCCTACTTATGACGTTTCTTCGATTTTGACATCTATACAGGTATTAACAAGATCAACACAAAAGGCTGGTTGTGTTTGAACCATGGCAACGTGTACATTAACAGAGCGTCATCACACACACACACACACACACACACTATTAAAACTGGTATCCATTTCTTTCGTTTGTCTCATTAGGCATTGTCATCCTGTCACACTTTTTAATGTCGCATTGCATGCATTTTTGCGTTGCAGCCATCTGACTGTTGTATAAAACAAACAAAACGGTTGCTCCATGATCAATATTTACATGTACATTTTCTGTTCCAGTCTCTATTGGATGAGCCAAACCCAAACAGTCCTGCCAACAGCCAGGCAGCCCAGCTGTACCAGGAGAACAAGCGGGAATACGAGAAGCGTGTGTCGGCCATTGTGGAACAGAGCTGGCGGGATTGTTGACTTCGAGCTGTACACAATATATGGACAAAACTCCGCCTCAGCTATTGAAAAGGAAAAAAACATTTACAGAATAAAATGTATCCAAGTTGTTTTCAATCCATTTCTCCCACAGTAGAGTGGTGTTACTGTAGCCAGCTGAGAGTGCTGACCTCCTCATGCTCAATCATGTTCTGGATTTACCTGAATGTTAAGATTCTAAGCATCTCGTGTGTGTGTGTGTGTGTGTGTGTGAGTGAGAGAGAAAGCTTTGATCTCTCTGGAGGAGACATGCTGTTTAGTTTGGATACACGATGGGATGATTTGCTGTTTGTGGCTTTCAGGGAATCAAGTTAACTTTCCTGCTTGCGGCTGTGAGTTTCTTTATCTATTTGTTACAAAAGCTTTACTTTTATTGGCCCGTGTTCAATTCACAAAAATGTTAAGGCAGGAATGAATTAATATAGAGAATCTTCTGTCCACCTAAACATTACTTATTTTAAAATTTGCAGACATTCTTGTATTTGTAAGCTATAATTGTAGATTACGTGTGAAGCTGTTTTATTTTGTTATAATAAATATGGAAATTACTGGTGTTGCTTAAATACGAGCTGGTTTAATTAAAGTTTATAAACTTTATTTTTTAAATAAAGGCTGAAGAGAGTCAGGAGCCTTCATTCCACCAGAAACCAGTGAAGATCCAGGATTTTACTGTCCATTTCATCTTGTTCTTTCCTGATTGTATGTCTATTTGGCATTTTGTTTGTTTTAGGTTAACGTCCGTCTGCACACGATGCTGTTTGCTTCCAATAATCTGGATGGAACGTTTTTCATGTCTTGTAAATAAACAGTAAATTAATCTGTGTCTTATTAATGAAAGAAAACGCAGATCAATCATGCAGTGAAATATTTGCCAGATTTCATTCTTTAATATAGATCAAGCAGACAATGAGCTTTGGTAAATTGGGAAGCGATACGCGGCGGCGGCGGATCGGAATCGGAGATCTTTGCTCTGGGAAACTGACTTCAGGTCTTTACAACAGCACTAACGATAATGACTAATGTGTGGCGTGAAACAGTAATTTATTTTATCAGCTGTTAGTCTGTTTAAGCATTTTCTGGTCCAGCACACAAAGGGGATGTGCTGCCTACTGGGAAATTTTAATGATAATGGAATGTTTGATAGCACATGCCATAGAATTCACTACCAACATTATTGTCCATAAATGGTACAGGATACATATTACTAATTTTAATGACTTGCTCAAATTAGTTATCCTCAAAGTCTATGGCAATACATAGTGGGGGCAGGGGAGGGGAAAGGGGGTTTTACCATAAATAGGAAACCGAGCCGTCTGTCTGAAGGGACAGAAACGACTGATGTTAATCAGTATACGTGAAAAATACATTTTAAACAGTAAACAAGTATATCTGCTCTACTTGGACACGATTCTATAATTGTCTTTAAGGGGCCTGAGGTTTGACCAGTTCATAGCGTCCCACCTGTCCCTCCTGCAGCAGTTGACCAATCAACTGATCCTTTTGCACTCTTCGGCTAACAATAAGGAATCGGTGTCTTCCCTGGCCATAAGATTTGCTCCGGAGACCATACTTTTGGGAGACCTGGTGAATTTGTTTACGTTCGTCATTGTTGAGCTCGGTGGAAAATCGTAGGTCATCCTGGCTCTCCGAACAGGCATAATTGCGAATGATGTCCTCGATATCACGTTTTGTCAAATGACTGTGTTTCTCCATGTCCATACCGAGTCCTTCCCTGCTGAACTGTTCTTTAACCACGATCGGTTCGGCTATGCCCTCCCCTTCTCGACCCAACCCGCCACCTGTCCAGCCCATCTTTCGGAGCAACTGATTACCAATATTGTCCTCCTTTATTTCTTGCTGTGTGGCTTCTTCCCCAGAACGGGCCATTATCTGATTGCGGGAAATGGCATCCGCGTAGCCTTCTTTTCTAAGGTTTGACTTTACTACTGCTTGTGTACGCTTTAGCGTGGCAATAGCCTCCTTAGCTGCAATGTGTTTAACAGTTTTCTTGGGACCAATGGCTTCGGCTACAAACTGACCCTCAATATAGACCTCACACCTCCAGAGAAAGTCTGGTAGCATCGTAAATTTATAGTCTGCCGCCACCTTGTTGAACTGTGCCGTATCATTAATGATGCAAATGGAATTATCAGAGTTTTCGAGTATAACCAGCTCACTAAGTTGTTTCTTGCGTCCGCCATACTGGCCAAAACTGGCACCAGGCTGATCAGCATAAGGGTTCCCTTGAGACAACTGCTGCTGGTTGTACTGATCCTGTTGTTCCTGCTGTTGTCGAATTACCTGGTTCATTCGTAGTCTTTTTACAGCCTCCTCAGCTGCAGCATGTTTCGAGCTCTTTTTTGTCCCTCTGGCCTGAGCCAAAAGTTCTCCTTGCAAGTAAACATTGCAGACCCATGCAGTGGTATTAGGTACCGGATCAAAGGTATAGTCGATTTTCATACGGTTATAGGCAGCAGAATTATTGAGGATACAAATGGCATCATGGGCATTTTCCATTATTACGAATTCTGTCCAGTGTTTGCTTTTATCAGGCACATACTGACCCTTGGTACTGGGTGGTGGGCTGTCCTCTGGGTTGCGTAGAGGCGGAACTAAGGCTGGAGTGGGTGCGTTTACCTGGCAAACCACTAAGTCATTGACATAAGTGCGCTTGTATAGACGTTGCACTACACGGACCTCCACTGGTTTCATGAAAAGTCTCACAGCCTGCTCTGAAGCTCGGTCCCGGGCCCCACTCTTGCTGCCAGAGTAGCCTGTCGCGAGATACACCCCTGAACATCTCAGCTCACATGCATAGCCCTCAGGCGGTATTTTCTTGTTCTTAGGAAAGTCAGACGGAGGAATATCTTTTAAATTAACGTAAATGTACTCTGGATTTGTTTTACAAGCCTGAATGCTGCGACTGAGAATGAAATTGTAATTTGGACCGTCGGGTCCACCAACAAATTCTGGGTCTTGAATTGTAACTGCTACAGCCGATACGACTCCGGTAACTAATCTTTGCTTCTCATCCAGGGTAGCAGAAGGAACTGGAGTTGGCATGTTTGGTGTAGGGAGCAGGCCAGGACTGCCTCTGCTGGGGCTGTCATAGGATCTAGTGAAGCCTTTGCTAGACGATGGCCTATCTTTATGCCCGAATCCCAAGCCATGCCTTCCAGAATCCCAGCGTCCAGACCGCGCCCCTGCATAGCTATCGAATCGGCTTGATTGAGGAGGCGAGTTTGCCTGTCTTGCACTTTGTGCCTCATATCGTGCCGAGTAGTCCTGCTGCATTTTTCCCATAAAGTTTGAGTTGGGCCCTCTGCCACCATAACCAAAACCACTCCTGTTGCTGAAGGACGTGTCTTTATTTCTACGCTCAGCCCAAGAGTCAAAACCATATGATGAGGGAGGAGGTTCATAACCATGGCTACTGCTGTGTGGCTGGTCTGGCTCGCTCTGCCTTAGGCTATTCACCTCCCCACCTCTACGATCTTTTTCATCAGCACACCCTAGAACACTGGTGCTACTGCTGCTGCCACTGACAAACTGTACTGGCTCGAACCGTGGCCGTGGGCCAAATTTGGACATAGGCATCTTACTCATGGGTTCCTCACCTAAAAGAAAACCAACAGAAACCTTTTAGTCATTAACTGTAGACATCTTGTGCAGAATAGAGCAGACTGATTCATATCTTCACTGGTCACATGAAGGTGAAATAGTAATTACTGAGCTTTAATTCAGACATGAAATTAAACTAAAAAAAAAATTAGTTTAAAAAAAAAAAAAAAAAAGATTTTTTTAAAATAAGATTTTGTCTAGGTTTGTCATCAATTAAAATCCAACAGTTCTGGGGGTTTTATTATTTTTTATAAATAATAGAATTGGTCTGTTGCTCTGTTGGAATTTTGTAAATGGACATTTTTAGGATGGGAATTAACTATCTGGCAACACTTTCAGCGCTGTCACATTCGGTGCGTACAGCATTCCACGTAGTAATAAATCAAAATAAAACTCTTCACTACATTTTTATTTATTCATTCATCTTTTGGCCCGCTTATTCCCTAATTCGGGGTCACAGGGGTCTGCTGGTGTCTATCCCAGCTTCAAAGGGCTAGAGGCAGGTGTACACCCTGGACAGGTCACCAGTCCATTACACACAAACATTCACTCCTATGGGCAATTTAGAATTGCCAATCGGCATAATCTGCATGTTATTGGACTGTGGGAGGAAACCGGAATATCAGGAGGAAACCCACGCAAGCGCAGGGAGAACATGCAAACTCTGCACAGAAAGATTCCCGGCCTGGGAACCGAACCCGGGACCTTCTTGTTGTGAGGCGACCGTACTAAACGCTACACCACTCACTACATTTTTAGTTCCCACAAATTGTTTCAAATTAATTTTCACCTGAGATGTATAGTTATTTATTTTTATGTCGTTTGTGATTAAAACAATTTATTACATTTTATTTACATTCTGATTTTTATTCACATGCCCTTTATTTCCTAAATTTTTTTTTTACCTTTAAATTATTCTGTATCTCCAATTTTGGCATTCGGTGGATGGCAAAGTAAGAATATCAATGGACACAATATCAATGGGAAAATGGTTTCCTTCACTGTCCACAATAAACACCTAGCACACTTGAATGAACTTAAATTAATATGTTGTGTGCAATATCCACTTAATGCAATATGATTATTTGTTTATATTGCAAAGCCCTAACACACTGAACATAGACAAGAACTACAAGATCAGCAAGAATAAGAAGTCGATGAAGTTTAAAAAAATAGATAAATCTAAGTGGTTAACTGATAAATCCTACTGCGACTTTAAGTATTTATATATTCTTTATTGTTAAACGTCATACTAGCACAAATTGGCTATTTCCAATTTTTTTCCTCTTTTGTTAATCTAAGCTGCCTGTTTATACCTGTGGGAGAAAACCGGAGTACCTGGTGTAAATCCATGCAAGCACAGGTGTCTGAAAACATTTTAATGATTTTGATGATGTTTACGGTCGAGATGAAAAAAAAAAAAAACCCCAAACAAAAGCACCTGACCTATCAATTAGCAATTGTACCAGCAGGAAGACAACTGGAAGTCCTTTTCAACTTACTTCCATCCGACGAATTTGGCCTTTTTTTTGCTTCAGCACTTGAGACTAGTTCATACGAGGGCATTTCGCCAACATGAATCCCCTCTGCCATCTCAAGCACTCTCTGCATCAATTGTGGGCCATATCTGCCAAACAGAACAAAAACATGGAAAGCATTTATCTAACTGAAGAACTGTTATGATGTCCTGCAGACTAATGATTTCACTGTGTGTCTCAGTGTATTTGATTCGGATTCATTTGGTTGGTCTGTGTTGTGTTTATATGTCCTTCACAAACCCACCTGCATCCCATGAACACCGTGGTTGATTCCCAGCATAGACAGAGCCAGTAGTTTATCTCTGTCACTCCTGTTATAGGCTGTAATGTGTTTGGTTATAAACCTCCTCCTGACCCGCCACTGCGCATCGCTTTCACTAATTTTCCTAAAATCAACGATGTGAAAATTCTCATCCATCCGGTTAAATCTTTATATTCATTACGACAGAATCTGACGTAAGCATGTCACACCAGTTTCCGGTTGAGCGGAGCAAAGCATTATGGGATATTGAAATATGGCCCGTGTCTGAACCCTCATACACGTTAGCTTTGTGCTAGCTATACCTGTGTATCATAGTTAGCTACACCCACACCTCCTCTATTTAACCCCCGTATTTATCGTATTTCGTTACAAAGTAAAGTTCTTCGAGGCAAAAGTATTCGAATAAAACATTTAATTCATACCTACGAGCAGTTTGCGCGTTAGCTATCGTAAACCGAGCAGAGCTAACAAGCGCATCTGCATGCTAATTCCGCTAGGCTAACTTGCTAGTAAATTTCACACCTAACAGCAAGCGCTCGGATAATTTCCCTGAAACACGAATAAAGTTAATAAAATTATTAAACGTCTTAATCTTTGATGCTCCAGTTAACAAGATGTGGCAATTTAAATCATTAACTATGAATTTAATTAAAATCCCTTAAGCTCCGCTTTTTGTGCTAAGCTGTTAGCCAAACCGGTTGAATAGGTGACGCAGTCTAAAGCATTTAAAATGGTAGAATATGAATATATTTTATTACCTAAAACATTTTAACATAATTTCTGAAGTTTAATAATAAAATCTATGAAATATAAAGGATAGTTTTACCTCCACGACGGTGAATGTCCGTGTGTTTTAGTGCTGAAGAAGATCTACCTCCTCACTGCACCTCGCGTATCGCACTGAGACACTAGGCTAATGCTAATGCTAACAGCAGAGTTACTCCCCCAGTCACTCCGGTCCACAGAATAAACACTGGATTATTACAAACACTGATATTTTAGGCAGTTAATTAAATACTCATGTATTCACTGTAATAAAAATAAAAAGATATTTAAATGCCATAAAGCGTTTAAACGAAAAGCAAACCTTTTTTTGCTAAAACATAATCACACAATCCTTCATGTAGGTCACCTTATGCACAATCAATCAATCAATCAATCAATCAATCAATCAATCAATCAATCAATCAATCAATCAATCAATTATATTTTTCCCTCAGACAGTTATGCCAGTTCATATTAAAATATTTGGTTTATTAACTTATGTGACCTTGGAAACATTAGAAAATCATTAATTCATCCTCTAACCCGCTTATTCCCTAATTCAGGTTCACAGGGGTCTGCTGGAGCTTATCCAAGCGTGCATAGGGTGACAGGCAGGGGTATACCCTGGATAGCTCAACAGTCCATCACAGGGCCACACGTAGCACCGAACGTGAGCCCCAACGCGAAGCAGGGCACCAGGGTGGGGGCTTGGCTGCGTCCTACCGAGTGACATCGCTGACCTTTTTGTTTGCATTTTCCTTAAGGTGGCATAGGGGTGAGCATGGTCGCCTCACAACAAGAAGGTCCTGAGTTTGATTACTGGGTCAGGGATCTTTCTGTGCAGAGTTTGCATATTCTCCCTGCGCTTGCATGGGTTTACTCTGGGTACTCAGGTTTCCTCTCACAGTCCAAAAACATGCACATTAGGCGGATTGGCGAGTATAAATTGCCCATAAAAATCTTAGTGCCGGTCCCAACCCTGGATACATGGGAGGGTTGCATTAGGAAGAGCATACAGCGTAAAAAACGTGCCAAGTCAAATGTGTGGACCACAGGGGTGATCCGCTGTACCGACCCCTAACGAGAGTAGCCAAAGTGAAAAAAAAACCAAAACAAAAAATGTATAAAACATCTTTGTCAAGACAGACAAAGGGTCTTTCTGTTTGGAATACCGAACATACTGAAATGAGGTTGATTGGTGATTTTAAATTGCCCCTAAGAGTGAGTGTGAGTGTGTGTGAATCTTCGTCTGTGTGTGGCCCTGCAATAGACTGGCAACCTCTCCAGGGTGTACCCCTATGTTTTGCCTTATGTGCACTGGAATAGGCTACAGCAGACCCCCGTGACCCCGAAAATGAGGACTTCCAAGAAAAAAACACTCAGATATGTGGCAGTTTCATGTTTTACTCCTATTTATTGTTAAGTTACTTAATATACAACACATTCATGTGCAAAACACCGACAATAAAATCTCACAAATAACTGAAATACTATCAATAAGAGTGACATACAGTAAACACTATAATCACCATGGCATGAAGTTCAGTGAGGATTTGTCTGGAAGAATTCTGTCAGCTAGTTCATTCATTCTAGGAACCGGGTACCAAGAATCCAGTCCTTAGCAGGAGTTTGTTTTACACAAACTGCATTTGTGTAAATTTGTGATTTTTATTTTTCATGTTTCTTCGGGTAAAGCGTCTGTAACCCTGAAGACCAGAAGACAAAAATACAAAAAGTTAAGTTAGTCATTTGATATGAATCTTCTTTCTTTCTTCTTTGTCCTTCGGCTGCTCCAGTTCGGGGTCGCCACAGCGGATCCGGGATCCGCACATTAGACTTGGCGGGGTTTTACGCTGGATGCCCTTCCTATCGCAACCCTCCCATTTATCCGGGCTTGATATGAATGATCGGGATAATTTATTTCAGCTGAAATGATGAACGTTTATTATACAAATATATTTTGGAGAAATGTTCAAATGGAAATTTACCCTGAAAGCTGACAATCAGGATCAGTGATGCGACTATACTATTGGGGCGTGTCTGTATTCCAGAGAAACATTATTTACAGTCAATAAACAAGAACAAGAAAAATTCTATCAATATTTGTGAACATTATTTTAAATCTAATGTATGTTGTTATTAAATATTTGTCAGAATGTCCTCCATAGTTTCATCCTTTGATAGAATTATGTAAAAGATTTAAATTCTTTAAGGCTTTATTTAGTAACACAATTAATACAAAACATTTACAATAAAAAACCTAAATCACAAAAAAACACAAGATAAAATCTGCTTTTTAATATAAATGCGGATGTACAGGTTTTACTTACATGTCTGTTCCAGTTAAAATCCATGCAAAAAAAAAAAGAAATGAATTAAATTACTGATGAAATAGACCTTTAGACATATAGTACACGTGTCTGTATGGTATGATGGAGGCATCCATCACCTGTTGGCTTTGGTGACATCAAGATCAGAGGTATTTCCGCAGTGACAGAACTGTGAAGAAACAGAGGGAATGTAAGTTGGTCCTAGTTTATTATTTAACTTGATATTAAGGCTTAATATTTTTTTTTAATTGTTAACCTGGATAGAAGGCTTCCCAAGACACCGCCACCAACCACCAGAAGGTTGACTCTGATTTTGTAAGACACCAAAATTCCCTGTCCGTGTTTGTCCATGCCAGTGTGCAGACTACCAGAGGACAAAAAATTAATTTCAAAGTAAATATGATGTAACAAAAATGACATCATTTCCAGTTTATATTCATTTCAGTTCATAAATGTATACATCACGTTAACCAAGTTCGTTTTTTATTGTGTCTATCCTGTTTTTTTCAGGATGGATCTTGACTCACATTGTGGATGATGCAAGGTTTGTGTCTTCATCTTTTATCCTGCCATCCAATGCCAGACCATATTTCTCCTTATTGTTGGCCAGAAGAGGTGTGACTGTGTATTCTCTTTCAAATGTGCTTTGGCCATTCACTGGATTCCTGATACAATAAAAAAAACAGGAATAAAGTTGAATGTATTCTTATTATTTCATGTTATCGTCTACTTGGCGCTTCATGTTTTGCGGTTTCAGTGTTTGGCGGTTCAGCAACAGCCACATTGTGGAAAGGGGCTTTGTTTCATGTTGATGCGCGAGAGAGAAGGAAACCTGCATGTCAAAGAGATGAGTTGACTCAGAGTAATGTACATACCACGGGCTTTCATAAAGGCACCTGATTGGTTTCCGGTGTGACATCGACCAATAAGAGTGCGAGTTGATTAAATATTTAAAACATTCGTGTACAGTAACCCGCCTACACACAAATTCCTAGGGGGCAAATACTACTGCACACTTTTTCAGCTATGGCGGAAGATTCTAATCCCCATTAACCGCCAAAAACCAGGGATCACTGTGTCTGTTTATTCTTTGATTCATGATCAGCTGGAGTCTGTCTCAGCGCACATAGGTGAAAAGCAGGGGTACACCCTGGACAGGTTACCAGTCCAATCACAGAGTCACACATAGACGAACAACCCCCGCACACACTCACTCTTATACGCACTTCAGATTCACCAATTACACCAATGTCTATGTTTTTGAGAAGATTTGAGTAGACCGTGGGAGAAAACTGGCGTACCCGGAGAAAGTCCTCACAAGTGTGGGCAGAACATGCACAGAAAGACCCTTTGCCCAGAAATCAAACCCGGGACCTTATTGCTGTGAGACGATTGTGCTAGCCACCATGCTGCCATGTCCTGTCATGTGTGGAGATAGTTGATATACAGTAGTTACAAATTTACAAGCGTTTAATGAAAGATTTGGTGTCGCCAAAACCTAGAAGCAGCAAACAGGACAATGTTTGACTCTCCTGACTACCAATTTGGGATCCGTACACTTTCCTAAGTTCTAAAATAGTGTAAACCTGAATTTAGGGAATTTCTCTGCATCATGTTGAACCACCAATTTACACAACAAAACCAGCATTTTCCCTATTATAACTATTCTAATCCTAATCCTAATCCTAATCCTAATCCTAACCCAAGATTGCATGTATCTATATGCCTTTGTGTGATTAATCCTGGTACTCCTGGTTTCTTCCCACAGTGTATGTTAGATCAATGAAATGCCCAAACGAGTGAGAATGTGTGTGTGTGTGTTTGTGTGTTTGTGTGTGTGTGTGTGTGTGTGTGTGTGTGTGTGTGTGTGTGTGTGTGTGTGT